>OY787670.1:33570625-33769175 GCA_963678985.1 Spisula subtruncata | reverse complement strand
GATTGCTTAGAATTAGAAGGTTGTAAGTGCCACTTACGACCTTTTAAGATTCATACATATTTAGAATAAGCATCACAAGGCGCTTCTTATGAGCCTATTTTCATGAAAATCTGAAATTGTCATGTTGACCAAAATGAAGTTTTAAAAACGTGTTTCCCATAGGTAAAAAGTAAATTACAGACAGTTTTCTCTTGTTTTCTCAATATATCAATTTGGTAGTTACAACCTTGTTGTTCTAAGCCAGCGATATGTGTATAGATCTACAACAATCGTCGAGGCGTGACCTCTATAGAGATAGAATACTAAGTGTTTACTAGTCACGTCTCGAAGATTTTTGTAGATCTATAGTTTTGTGTTAAGTTTACTGTTATTAAAAGAGCTTTGTTTAAATAGTGCCAGTAAAATGTTTTAGAATCATTGATCACAGGAGTTTTATAATGATGGAAAATCCCTTAATAGAAGTGTGGGTATGTTACCCTGCATATACCTGTTGAAAGTCAGAAGATGTAGAATTCTCCAACTTGATATGCAGGTCGTTCATGGAGTTTAGATATTGCGATTGCTATGTTAAAGGTCAAGGTCAGCATTGGACAAGGTCACTGTAACCTTGCACATAAAAACTTTCTGGCCGGCTGTGGGTATATAAAAACATATACATCTTGTTATACAATGAAATGTCTGACTGAAACTGATGATTCAAACACCTATTTCATCTTGTATTAAGAATGTATATTCTACTATCCAAGTATCACTACTTTTGGACTAATCCTCCGAAAGCATTTGTGTTATTTAGAGGTAATAGGGACTTAGAAATTGCATTCAGAGTTGGCTAGATTCAGATACTGTAAAATCATTTAATTTCGTTCGGACAAAATTTCATGGTTTTGGTAAAAAAGACAATTTCGTTGGGACTTGAATTCGTGGATTTTGCATTTCAGTTAATAAAACAAGGGTCACAATTAATGTTCGTTGGGATTAAAGTTTGTGGTTGAGGCGAACCACGAAATCCACGAAATTTAATCACCCACGAAAATTAATGATTTTACAGTATGTATGTATGTACTTTGTTTTTTTCTCTATATTTATAATTAGGTTATTACAAATGTGTGTTTCATTCAGAATATCATGTTTTGTTTTTACCACAAGAGTGACATGAGTTAGCTCCCTTAGACCTGGTGTATAATATACCATATTTACTAACTACTAGGCTAAAATAAGGGCATACATGTTTTGATCCTAAATGGTTTAATTTTAGTGAAGAAATTAAAGCAGCAAATATAAGTGCTGCAGTGTCCGATAAATTTCTAAATTTGCTGGTTGCCCACTGGGCTACCAGAATTATTTTCTGGTAGCCCGGAATTTTTTTATAGTTGCCCAGAAATTGCAACTGCGTAAGTACAAGTATAAATTTGCTCCATATTGGCAGTGAACTTTTATAGATGTGTCAATATGGCAATGTTTGTCAAATGTACTTGTCATATGATTGGTAAACATGACTAGTTCCTGGTAACCTGATACCCCGGCCGGTATATATTTTTATTTCATATTCATTGTAATGTCGGTAAATAGCTATACATATTGTACTGTACTAGGGCTTTCCCTTAAAACCAGGCACCATTAATACATAAATTGCATGCACAAATTGAAGAAAACATGTCAATGCTTTCTCCATCCTTTCAAGGATTTAAATACATATAAGGATTTGAAACTCCCTATACAGTACACTGACGAGATAAGATTATCCTCGCCGTAGAAAATATCGTCTGCTTATAAACTGATAAGAGTATGCTCAACGGGGCGCAAGGAATTTAATGAGCGTAATCACTAATAAGCGGAAAGATAAAAAGAGCGAAAAGGATTTTCACGGCATTATACAGCTTTTTATGCGATCGCTAATTTAATGTGTAGATCTACGTGTTTTATTACGTGGGTTTATTTATTGCGCGGTGATTAATAATAGATTATTGAAATGATTCTTTTTATGAAACCTTTCCGAAATTTTGGCCGAAATAAATATAGATCTAGTTACGTTTTTTCTTTTCCAACATATTTTTGCAGATAGATCTAAGATATATACGATGATATGCTCGTCATAAATAATGTTTAATTCTGCCTAGCCTCTCTCTGTTGTTTCATTTTTTTTGTTTACTTCTAAGCAATTAAATTATCTACCAGGGCTGTATCCGCGCTTAATAAATTCATTAATAGGCCCGCCTATAGGTGCCGGGGTATTTGGCAAAGGTGTTAAGTACTGTCTTGTGTTTGGTACCTCTGGAACGTTAATTGATAGCACTGTGTTGTATGATAATTAGCTATTGATCAGTAGAAATTGTTAAGGCAATTAACAATTTAATTTAAATTTAATCGTCCATAATTTTAATTATGCGATAATAACTCCACGCGTTCTTTTTAAAAAATGCCGATCTTTTCACGTGAACCATTAGTAAAAAAAACAATATGAACGAATTTAATTAAGAGTTTACATGTTCTTATTTCTTGACATTGAATTTGATAGGTGTTTAAACCCAAACAGTTTACACAGTGGGGTTCCAGTAAGGACCAATATACAACCAATCAGTATATGCTCTCACCATCTGTCACATTTATACAGTAGCTATGATTGTGATCAGTAGCTTATTGTAATATTGGTTTGATATTAATCAATAAACACATGCTGTGCCAATTAAACACTATGAAAACTTATTAGATCAGATATAGAAGATCATGCATTTATGATTGCTATGGTGAATGCACATGAGATGAAAAGATGCAATATTGTGAATTACAAACACAATAATGTTACATAACTAACTCGTTGCGTGCAAGTGTATTATGTACAGTGTATTATGTACATACAGGGTTTATGAAATAATATAATTATCGAAAATAGGAAGGTGTGTAATATCTGTATTTGAAACCCAGGGGTCACGTGACTACTAAAATATATGAAACTGCTATCCTCTGAAGTTCTCTCTCATGGTGATAGTGTGTGTAAGTATTGTTTATGAATAAAAACCATTTTATTGCCAAGTGCTGGTTCATTCATTTTGGATTGTAAACCATCAATATGTAAAGTTACATTGCAACATTTCTAGAGCAATACCTGTTTTGCATGAGAAAACTTTCGTTTTTTGTACACTCTCGTCTATATATTAGATAATATTGCTTGAAGCAGGTTGTTGCTTTATGGAGGTTGATCCCAGAGAAAGCTATATTTCTATATCAAGGAATATTTGACACCAATTTGTCCTTATTGGATGCCATTATGCTCTTATTTGAGTCAATTTGGACACTGTTTATTTCACCATTAAAAATGAACGATACCTTGAGAAAATGAACAGAAAACATATCCATTGCAAATATACATCTATTAAGTACACATAAAGCGGGTAATTAATCTAAATTATGCACATTCAACATTACTAGATGCGTTTAAATTTTATCACCTCTTCACTTTGAGGGTTTCGGCCGCCATTAACGATTTTCATCGACTCTATTTTTTACAATTAATTGTGAACAGTAACAAGCGAAAATAAACAAATTAACACATCCCTGACCAAGATACATGTATTAGGAACAAATGTAGCAGGTAATTGATTTAAATACTGCATCCAGCACTTCACAGTTTGCACTGCAACATTATGACAAATTCTAATTGCCGCCATTTAATTCTGTTCGCGGCGGGCCGATTTATCAAGAAATTTAAAATGCACTTTATTTTGGTTTTGACGCGTTAACCATGACTTATTCGTGCGGGTTTAACTTTAATAATTACTCAAATATGTTATGTTAAAAATAAAACTCAAAATATAATTAGTAAATACGTGTTAACTTGTAAAAACGATGTTTCAGGCCGCTTCGTTAAGAATTTACAAAATGGCGACGATTCGATCTCCCGAGGCGAGGATAATCGGGAAGTTCATCAACATTCACCTCCATTTATTTATATACCTCCGTGATCCTTTCTATCTTGTAATTTACACTTGGCTCCTTTATATGTTTTGCTGGCTGTCATTTTAATATCATAAGGCCTAGTAAAATGAATGAATTGATACCACTTCCATCCAGACTGTAGGCCTATGTGTATAATTATATTTAACTGTGTGTAGTATTGACTCTAAATGCATCCAGTGCTTTTATTCTGAATGTCAGTCAGAGCAGAGTTACTTCCCTTGTAGTCCTTGCTGGACATGTACAAACATAATGTAGATTTGGAAGACAAAAGTGTCATGATTAATTCAATATGAAGGGTAAAACACACCTGTTGTTAATTTAACATCTGCTGGTATGTATTTTAATGTTTCTGTTGACTACAGACATTTAGAATTTTCATAGTTGGACCAAAATCGTATGTGAAGGTCGCGAAAACATATGACATTTCAAATTGTCGTCAATTGAGTGATCAATGATAGCAAATTCTTTTAAATAAGACATTTTTGTATATTTTACTGCTCAAGTCTTTTATTTATGACTTCCAATACAGCTTTGACAAATCACAAAACTCATAACCAATTTTCATTTTTGTTGACGTCGTGGTTGACTGCTAAAGCCCGGAATCCAAAAGTACGGTTGCAGAATTTGAGTTTTGGCTTTATACCCGACCCGATGAGCAATTTAATCAGATTGTCGGCGATTTTTAACACCTTTGATGGGATTAACTAATTGCTGGCAGGTTGCAAGAGGCAATATACTGATTGTTTATTGGGGTCTTCAGTATACATGCCTGTATATTGTCGCTTATATACAGTAATTAGACAAGTTATAGACTCGATTTATTGTAAAATACGAATGACCGGACTACCAATTCTGAGATTTTATGGTTGCCCGGCGGGCTTACATCTGAGTTTTTTTGGTAGCCCGGCCAAAAGTTCTGGTAGCCCACGGGCTCCGGGCAGTGGATTTATCGGACACTGTGCTGTTAGTTCAGTGCTCCGTGGTCACCCTGTTTTGTCTGGGTATGATTTGGTTTACAAACACGTTACGTCAACTGTCGTGTCAGGTTGGATTTAAAAAAGTGTTGAAAACATTTTTCAACCAAATGAAAATATATATACTGTACAACCTTTCCTGAGGGTTCTTCTCAACCTCTTAAAAACAACACATTTCGAAATTTCCCTAATCTGATGTTTGCTTTAAAATTAAGTTCTGTTTTATTAAGTACCACCCTTTGTACAATGGCCAATATTGACAGCTCTCACAGGAAGTTGCACTTCAGAAGCTGTGCTGTATTTCTTTTCTTACTCTAGAGGAGAATCAGTAAGGGAGGTAACTCATGTCACCTGCGGTTTCTCAATCGTTAGGCCACAGTTTTGATATTTTCGGTTTACCAGATTCTTTTGAAAATTATGCTGCGTAGAGGAGGGAATAGAAATTCATCAAGGGGTCCTAGGTTGCTCACCCAATGACAGGTGAGGGACCTAGGATCTAGGTCACCTTTTTGGCCCCTAATGTTATATTTCCAATCACTTCTGAAAAGAAAATTAAAACCTGAAGGTAAATAAAATTGTGGCCTTAGACTAAGTACTGTGTTCTATATGTTCATATTGTATTATTATATTTTCTTTATGAAGCTGATATGGCTTGTAAGTACCTTGTAACTTTATCAATGCATCTATTACACAGCATGGTTGTCATGCTTTCATTTTCTATTCAGGTGTTACACCCCTAAATTTTCCTTGGCTTACATCATATTGGTACCTATTTTGTTTGTCCAGCCCACAATAATACACATGTAATGTTGTACATTCATTATAGTGTAGGTAAGTTAAGAATGGTTAAATTATTTCATTAAAATTCTCATTAAATTGCTAAGGTGCCCCTATCATGGCCTTATGTGACATCTTTTTAAAAGAAAAAGTTAAAAGATTATTGCACTAAAACACTACTGCTATTCATTCATCAATTAACTCATCAATTAGCCGATTGTCCCCTCAGCTTCCATCTATTTTTTACACTTGTATTATATGACATGGGACACAATTTTGTTTTTACTGAATGCCTATGGTTTTAGGTCATTTTCTTCATATTTTGTATATGGGTGTTGGTTTCATTGCATGGAGATACTGGCCTACCTACATTGTGTCAAGCCCCGCCTTGGGCCCCTTTTTTCTTCAGGGAACTTTGTTGAAATATATATACTGGGTACACCTAAAATCCTTTCACAAAACCTTCCTTTGGTGCCGCAATGTCGTAACTCACTATGTAGTATTAAGCGATAAAAGAGACCGAATCCAAAATATTTACCATGCACTGCCTATAATAATTCTGTAGTCAACAAAAATAACTTTTAATGATGAGATTGGATATTTTTTCATCACACCATTCCCTTTTTCTACCAGGCCCTTGTACCGGTATTTACTTTACTATATTTCACCGCTTTCAGTACTTGATCCTCCCCTCATGTTATTATTTTAGCTGGATTGGGATGGGACAGCAGTGATGATGATGATGATGATGATGAGATTCGTAGGTTTAATAAAAAATATCATGTTTCAGTTTAAACTGTTCTTCTTTATTTTGTATTTTTACGAATATTTCTTATTTCAGGAAATAGTTCAATTTCCTTCTGTTAACTTTTACTTATTTCCGGAAATGGTTCAATTTCATTTTGTTAAACTTTATCTATTTGGGAATTGATTTTATTTTGTATAATTATTATATACTTTTTATATGAAACTTGATGGTTCATTAGTATTTATTTTCATAGTTATTTTATTATGTTGGTGTATACAATAAAAATGTTGTTAACTAATGTTTTTCATAGAGAATCATGTTGGTTTTCTGTCTAGTAATATTTGAATTAACAAAAATTTATAGCTTACATTTCACGTTTTGCTGGTCTGGCTGAAGCAGCTTCAGTCAGGTGAGACCATAACATAACGTTTGGATAAAAACTGGTCTTCGACTAATACGTTGTTAAGATTTATTGATTAGCTGCTTTTGGGGCTGCTATAGATGATGAGTTGTTTAAGGGTCACCAGGGTTCCTGGGAGCTTATTTCACTAATTACTGCATAACCATAATTATTACTAATTAATTTTCACTGTACCTTGATTATCTTTCACTCAAAGATCCTAGATTGACACAGAATTATTGTTAACTTTAGTTTTGTGTCAGCTTAAGCCTAGGTCCCACTGAGCATTGTTTGCCTCGACGATGTACTCCCGATTTAGATAAATTAGCTCAGGGAGGCATCGGGAACAGGGATTTCACAAATGTTCTAATGACTTCCCTGAAGCTTCCCTTAGACCATGAGGACCTTTTTCCCGATACCTTCAAATGTACATTGAATCCGGAGTACATTGCAAGGCCAATGTTCAGTTGGACCTAAGCATTACTGAAATTGCTCTAAATGCTACTGTTATTATTTAATCATGTTATTATTTTTTATTGTAGCAAAGAATCGTGGAATAGCTATTCCATCTGACCTTGACACTCAGGTTCACTCGATGTTTGAGAAGTCGAACATGATGAAGAAACATACACAGAAATGGTTGAGTGGTCCGAGATTGAAGCGGGAATCACTGGCCTGTGTGTCCCGCGATTATAGAAACATTATAGAAGGATTGCAGGTACGGATTCTTGTTTCAAATATTTCAAAAGTTTATTTTGCTAGCTTAAATGCTTACAGCCCAAATACAAAGGAAATACATTTTCAGGTCTTGGCAAAATTGTTGCCATAGTAAAATGATTTCATGTGTAGTTTTTAACCAGAATTTTTAATGAAAACAATCTGGTCATTTGATTGGAGATTGTTGTGGGTGGGCAGATGTAGGGCAGGGCATGTGTATGTACACTTAGTGTTTCCATTCGATAACTTTAGGAAGGAATGAGATATCACGATCAAACATGCTGTATAGGTAGCTTATGTGAATAGGCCGCTTTTTTAAATCACCCTGTACACATACTCATTTATCTTTTAATTGAATTCTTTTATTTCAGGATATTGTGTCATTGTTAGAGGATCAGTTAGCTCCCCTGGTTCAAGCAGAGTTATCGGTCCTGGTAGATGTACTACATCAACCGGATCTATTATTCCCAGCTGGTACTGAGGAACGCAAGAAATGTGAAAGTGGAGGCTTCATTTCAAGGTTTGAAGCAGCTGGATGTTACACACAGAATTTCCTGATTTACTTCATTTATTAGATTACTGGGTGACCCCAAAAACATGTCCCAGCAACAAAGATTTAAAGTATTTTTTATTATGAAAACATCAAGATTATAGAGCTATTCATTTTGACACCTGATTATAATTAAGAGACCAAGCCATGGTGCCTTTACAAATTAACAAATACCTCATTAGCTCAGTGATGGAGGGTCCACTCTGGATGTGGAGGTTAGGGTTGTTATGTGGCCGCCTGGCACCAAAGATGGGAGACAAAGGTACTCCAAAATCAACTGTATTTCCCTTGCTTGATGCTCAACATGAAAAGGGAAACTAGCTTTTTTTTCTCATACCCTTGTACAGCGAAATTACTTTTATAATTAAAAAAGGTTTGCTAAAATATTTTGTCATAAAATTTACTAATAATTCTATTTGTGATAACTGATGATAAATTGTTATAGGTTGATCCGGCACACTGAGAAGCTTTTAGAGGAAAAGCAGGAGAAATTATGCATCCAGGTCTTAGAGACGCTTAAAAAGATGATGAAACTGGAAAACGACTATGGCGACAAGGTATGCAATATTTTCTTTATCATTCAGTATATAAATAAACTGTAAAATAATTAAATTTCTTGGGGGATTAAATTTTGTGGATTTCGTGGTTCACCTTATACCATGAAATAAATTCTCATTGAACAATAATTTTGACCCTGGTATTTATTACCTGAAATGCAAAATCCATGAATTAACGTCACATGGAAATTGTTCTTTTTTACCAAAACCATGAAATTTTGTCCCATCGAAATTAAATGATTTTACAGTAGTCTATTAAGATTGATAGATTATTGTGCTTGTGAATGATGATTTATTATGCTTCCATCTTTAATGAGGGTGTATATTGCTTTGCACATGTTGATCAGTCGGTAGACCAAAATGGTTTCCCTTCAATAACTTAAGAATGCTTTACCCTAGGGGTTTTCGAACTGCAGGTTGGCAAGAAGTTAATGGTCCCTATTGATTTTGAATCCAGTAGGTCAAAGTTCAAGGTCACTGTGACCTTAACCATTTCCGACTATTAGGCTGCCATGGGGGCATACATGCTATACAATCATCTCTTGTTTGTATGAGTCTACCTTGATGTAAACTTTTAACAATATTCTGTTGTCTTTGTAATATACTACTCAACCAATTCAAGAATGCTAACTTTTATAGAACATCCAAATGAAGCCTTTTGATTCTCTAATCTCTACTTAACTACAGTATTTTTCTCATTTCACTATGAAACTCATTTCTGTACTACAAATTATTTAACACCATTGAATATATAGTTACCTATAAGGCAACTTCTATTGCTATAAAAACATAATTTTGTAATTGATGTTAGTTACAGAAATTGGCATGGAAGTAATTTTCATCAGACATCAGTGAAAAAGTAAAAAATGCTATGATGATAATTATTATGTTTTCTACTGTTATATATGTTTCTTATGATAAAAAATAATTTTAGAATTAACCAGTTTTATGAACAGACTTTATGACGTTGATTCAAGTAATGTGGAATTTCTAGCGTTATGGAATTTCATAAATTTGTATTGAGCACTAATATTAACATCTTTGAGTGGGGGATATAGATTTGTTATGTAATTATTTATAAATTATAGAATAATGTTACCATGTTTATAAAGCCTTGGAATAATCATCTATATTTATAACTTAACTTGGTATTATTACAGTATTAGAGCGGTTGAAAGGTTTATCATAGTAGCAAATGTTTAAGAAAAATTATAATTTTCAGAATAAAAAAGAAATCAGAATAGTAACCAGAGAAAGGGTACGAAACTTGAAATGTTTGAAAAGTAGCGCAATTGTTAACATTCTGCCTAATTATACTATACTTACTGAAAGCCATAAGAAATGCAAGTACTTATTGGTGTTCTTAAGGTATATTTCTGTATTCATACTCGATCTTTACTCAGTTTGCTGCATTGTGATTGGTCAGTTTCGAAATTTGGCTCCTTAAAACCAATCAGATCTGTGGTTGCATTAATGCAGCATTATGATTGGTTGGTTTCAAAATTTGGCTCAGAACAACCAATCAGATCTGTGATTGCATTAAGCCGCATTTTGATTGGTCAGTTTTAACACTCACCTCAGAAATGACCAATCTGATGCTTGAGATTTGTCCAAAATGCTAAATCTCAGACCCTAGTATTATTTCAGCGATAAATTCTTCAGTCTGGTAGTCTCGTCAAATGCTGTTTTTCTTTTTCTGATAGGAAAGTTTTTGAGAGACATGAACTTGCTTTTCTTATGGCATCTTGTACTGCATTAAAACCTACCATCGGTACAGGGGAGCTTAAAAGTTTCACGTTTGTATACATGTATAGGTATTGGCTATAACTAGTATCTTAGTACATTGTTATCAGAAAATCTGTTTCGTAGCCCTTTAGGGGTCCGTTTGTAACTTTCAAGCTCAGTACTGATTTTGTTTGAAAACCAATGCTTGAAACAGTTAGGCCAAACATAAATATATGGCAATAGCATAACCACTATCATGCAAACCTGTGCAAATACAAAACAAAACAATGTAGTATGTTTTATCCCCAAGCATCTACTGATGCTGAGGCATATAAAGTGATTCACCTGTGCATCTGTCCGTTCGTTTGTTAATCCATCCATTTGTTTGTTCGTCCATTAAAAACTGTCAAGTCGATTGACTAATAAGCTAGTTATTATGGACAAGGCTTCCACTGGGGCTTTAGCGTTCACTGAACGCAGTCTTGTTCTTTTATGATCCTAACTTAAAAAAAATGGTACATGATAACAGGTCTTTGTTGTGTTCGAAAAAATCTTGTAATATTTTGTATTACGAAGATTTCAGCAACTTTGGCTTGATATTGTGTTCTTCCTAATTTGTTAAGGCACTATCTGCCGACTGATAATTTTTAGTTTGGCCTAACTGATGATAATATAGCTTTATGCTTTTTGGGAAATTCCATGACTATCGGACATGACTTGCTATGGCAACCAACAAATAAATTGTTTATGGACGCAAAGATTTGATCATGGTGGCCTATAGATTTGTGTAGAGATTAGTTGTTTCAAACACCATGTTAAGCTACTGTCTTCCACCTATAGTCGGGGAGACATATTTTGTGATTTTGTCAGAGTTTTGTCAACCCTTTGTGGGAGACATATACATTTTTGTGTCAAAAAGTCTTCTAATTATTTAGTTTCTTAGATTTGTGATGAATAAACATGATGAAACATCTTTATAACTGTTAAATTTCCAAATTAAAATTCTATGCGCAAATGGTTTGTGTTGATGGGTAATAATTGGCTAGACATGGTTATTGGTAGATATTACAGGAGTCCTACAATTGCAGAATAATTTGGAAATCCAGATTTGTGTCATCTTAAAGGACTATATTTTCTGCATAAAATAAAACTTATTAGATGAAAAAAATCAAAGAATTTATTAAGTTATGGTGCTTTGAAGTTCATTACTCTAAAAACAGTGTTTGAAACCTAGTTAAGGTGTAGGTATGTTTGCTGATGGCATCCGTAACAGACTAGCAACTCGTTCTCAGGATTGAGCATTATGCCTCAGTAGAACCCCTGGTATTAGTATTGGGTTGGTAACTTGTATATACACTGTGTATTACTGTGCTTAGACTATGGATGAAATATCAGTAGGAATTGGGATCACACTTTTTGTTTTATCTGTCTACCTTTCCATTTGTTTCCTGAGGTGGTATTCAATATTGATCTTATTTGACTTAAGGATAAGGAAAACCAATCAGATCACACTATATTTAACTCTTGGTCATCTCTATATAGCACCAATAGTATTCCATTAAGTACCCAAAAATGGACTGGACCTTATAGAGTATTGCAGTGAGAATATTATGTACATTTCACCTTTTTTACTACATACGCCAATATAACGGTTGCCTATCACAAACATTGCTTTATCCCTGGGTAGTTGGCGTCTTTCTTGCAAACTAATCAAATTGAATTGCTTAAATTTTGCTGCCTTGTTTTGCTGTTCAATGTTTTCACCTAAGTGTAAAACACTACTGCCGAGAGCAAAACTGTATTAATAACTTATTAATAATCAAGAAGATAGACTTGTTTTATTTTCAGCTTACAAAATAAAGCAACACAAATTCTTACTTCAGTGATAATTTTTGCTGTATATTTACCCTGATGAAGACTTATAATTGAATAGTTGAAACGTTGGTTATACTAAACAAACAATATGAACCTGTCTCGTCTGTGTGCTCTACTTTTCTACTGTAACCTGTCAAATACTGTTTGATACCTATTAAGGTCTACAGTATTGAAAATCTTTGGTAATAAGTTAGCAAAATGTTTCAGTTACGTAAAAAAGTATTTAATAATATATAATTGTGATGTAAGTGCACCATATACAGACTGCCAGGTATGGGTATTTCAGGGCTTATTTAGTCATAATGGCTATTACAGATTGACTTTAAGAGGTGTGATGTCTGTAGTAAAAATGGTTGAACTCATCAATAAAAAAGCTTTGTTGTACAAGTTTTATCAAATGTGTATTGTACTTTCCTATATTGAAGGACCAGTAACTCTTTCTTATATTTCTCTATTGTCACTAGACTTCTCTGTAAGGTTACTTCCCTTGGATGAATTGATTTCTGAAATTATGAAATTACTCAAATTATATAAAACATTGCGTATGTATGAAAAACATAATTATTATTTATGTAGTCGTGTAATTATCTTGCTTGTCGACTGGTTTATGATAAAATTGTACTGAAAGTATATATAATAGAATGTTTGTACGGTTTGTATTATATGTATATCATAATATATGCTGCCCTCTAAAAGTTCTAGGGCCTTATTCACCAACATTGTAAGACTTAAATGCAGACTAAGATTTTAAATTGACGACATTTATAATCACTGCCATTTCTTTGCAATTAGATTTAACCATGTGAAATTTTATCTGATTATTTGTTGTTGCCCACTGAACATGTATACCCATTTATATCAAAATCAGAACAATTAGATCAACATGAGAATGAATAGAACATTTGGCAATATAAAGTCTAATTCTGAGTTTTAGATTTACAATGTTGGTGAGGCCCCTGTTATATTTTTATATGATTTTCTTAAATTGACAAAACACCAGTGTTAAATTAAAATCTTTTAGTGCAGATTAATACCGAAATAATGTCAATGAGATAGGGTTTACAAGAAACCAAATCTGTGGCATATGGTATTTGTCAACTTAAGTATAAATTGTATAATTTTAAGAATGTGAAGGAACGTTTTTTTGAGGGCAGTGTATATTAAAATGGGACCTCAATTATTTAGAACTTACAAGGCTCTCTGTGTTTGATCTGACATATATAACTATGTATGTAACATATAACTCAACATTATCATATCTACATTTATCATGCTACGCTTTCAAGGTGGATATTAAAACACTCTCAAAAAAAGAACTTGACGATCATCATAGGGTAAGGAACTTCGTGTTGCATTCTGTAAACTGTTGCATGAATCTTGTACATTTATTGTAGTTTATTTACATGTTACTGTATGCTTGGACATCATGTATAGCTATAACACTTAGTGCCATACTTATATACATGTATTGACCTTGTTTACGTCTTTTATTTTTCTTGTTTTAATTTATCAATACCCCTATACACAACATTTTATTGCTAGCTTGTAACTAATACTTTATTTGGATGGATTGTGCTGAAGATAAAGTGGGAAAGGCATCAAGGAATAGGCGGAGTTATGGGAGTGAGTATTGAATTTATGGGTGTGACTGATTCAAGTGGGAGGGGAGTCTAGGAATATGCAGTGTTTATTGGAGTTCAGCTTGGGCGGGATTCTTGTAGTGGGAGGGGAATCTAGGAGTAGGTGGAGTTATGGGAGTGCACATTGAATGCATGAATGTGACTGATTCATGAAGTGGAAGGGAAATCTAGGAGTAGGCAGAGTTATGGGAATGCATTTTGAATTCATGGGTGTGACTGATTCTTAATGTCACTGGTGGAGTGGAATCTAGGAATAGGCGGAGTTATTGGAGTGAACATTGGATTCAAGGGTGTGACTGATTCTTGTAATAGGAGGGGAATCTAGGAGTAGGTGGAGTTATGGGAGTATACATTGAATTCATGGGTGTGACTGATTCTGGAAGTGGGAGGGGCATCTTGGAATAGGCGGAGTTAGGGGAGTGAACATTCAATTCATGGATGTGCCTGATTCTGGAAGTGGATGGGGCATCTAGGAAAAGGTGGAGTTAGGGTATTGAACATTAAATTTATGGGTGTGACTGATTCTGGAAGTGGGTGGAGAAATCATAAAATAGACAAAGATCTTAATAAGGTGAATTGGAATGCCATGGTGTGAATGACTACTGAAGTGGGTGGGGAAAGATGATATAGGCAGAGTTTATTGGCTGAAATTGAATGCAAGGATGTGTCTGATTATTGGAGTGGCAGAGCAAGGGTTGTTTTTTAATACTTATCATGCTGGTGTTGGTGATAATTTTCTTTGATTTCTTTTGTACATATTTTGCTTTTTGAAATAGTCTTAATGCTTCATTTTACTTCATTACAACTTCCCAATTATGCATTACCTTCAATTATCATTGGTCATTATAAATCACAGATATCTGAATCATTAACTGTATCATTGATAACATTTATCAACTTGTCGTCATAATGGGGTTAAATGAAAGACTAACCTTAAAAGCAGATTCAATCTGTAAGGGGTCTTTGTGGTTGATATTGGACAAAGTTGCAAATGATGGTGTCCATTGACCATGGGGATGGGGATTCATAAAATGTAGACAAAATTATAGAGTCTTAGTAACTGCTAAAAGTCTGTATTTCATGTAATCAATATATGCTATAGCATGTTAGAAGGTTAAGGGAACACCTTATACTGGGAATATGGTACTCATGTACCGGTAATTATTGCATGCTAATTCATGTAAACTAGGAAATTATCGGTAGTTCAGTGGAATCACTGCCCATAATTAAAATTTACCAAAGGATATTATGCTACTCACTTTTATTGAATATATTTCACTGTGATATTGTTTGTATTTGTTAGTTATTGTAGTTGTTTTTATTCAATGCAAGCATTTATGTATAACACCATGATTACAGACAAGTTCAGGTGTATCATTTAGCGGATTTGGAGGGTCACTGCTTTTAGCTATTAATGTATAGTAGAATTAAACACACATACTTTAAATTAGATGCACATGTTTATCAAATAATGATTTGCTTTTCTGTCTGTAAGATTTGCTTTCAAAGATTAACTATTGCATTACTGGTCTTGTGGTTAGAAATTCAACCGTGGAGCCACAGTTAAACTGCAACATACGTAAGCAAAAAAATTGCTTTTACATACGATGTAGTTCCCTTGCTTGTAGCTCATTTTCTATATAGGTCACTGTTACTTTGGGCCTGTTTTGAATAATTGGATGGCACTGAAGTCTCCTTATAATGTCTGAAAAACTGTCCATGGAATTTAAAGTGAAAAAGAACCACACGAAATTAAGTACAATTTGTGTCATAGATCAATATTGAAAGCATTACAAAGCATATATTATGCATTTTGTTAAACTGTTTATTTGTTATTTATTTGTTAGTTACTTAATAAGGCAGCTTAGATGTCACATGAATTTTGTTTCTCTGAATTAGAAACTTTATGTTTGTTTTTGTTTTACTTTTATATTGTGTTGTTTTTGTTGTCTTTTTTCAAGCATGACCATGACCTTTTTAAATACCATAATTTACATATTTAACAGGCTACACCTTATAACTTAATTGTTTGTTACATTGTCATCCCATCACTTTCTTGCTGTACTTTCCTGTGTACAAAGTTGACTCAGGTATTTTGAAAATATTGTCTAAAGATTATTGCATAAAAAGTTCTGGAGATGTAAAAATATTGAGACGATATTTTACATTTTGTGTACCTGATTTTGAATCTCATCTTGCATTAAAATAATCTCTAGATTTTGAACAGTAATTTAGCTGATATTTTGTATTAGCTCATATTAAAAATGTTTGAAGAGATGTAGACCTGAGATTTGGGTCTGTATTGTTATAGGAAGGGGCTGCATAACTCCCTACTCCTTATTTTACACAAGTTAATCATTCTTATGATTTTTGGAATATCATGGTCCGGATCACCGAAACATCACAATCTGGGCCTGATCTTCCAACTACCTCAATCTGAGCAGGATCTCATCTCAAATAATGTCCTGTGTCTTTTCAATGGGAGGCTGGACTCAAAATTGGCAAAAGAAAACAGAAAAATTATATGTTGACTTTATTATCTCAAATTCTGATTTGAGCAAAATTTTAAGCTGAGCTGAGTTTTCTACTTGAGATGCTTGGGAGGATCGGGTCCAAAATGTTTGTTGTTCAGGTCATAGATACACATCATTGAGATTCAAGTTTTGAGATTTTTCAGTTTTTAAAAGTCTCAAAATAAGTAACAAAATAATTTAGGAATTGTTCAAGTGAGGTGAGTTTTGGGAAATGTTTTTATTTTTGTTCAGGGTGAAGCATTGCGGCAGAGTTTGTTAACACGTTATTATGGCAAACATAACTTGAATCGACAAGATGCATCTATATCACCTATAGTACTGAGAAGTTCTAGTCGTGAAGATAAGGCTGCTGATGCTATACCACAGAGATCTGAAATGAAAATACAAGAAGTACAGGTAAGATGAGTTTACCATCGATAATTTAGGGGTTCTACAATTAATAAATTCAATTAAACTCAAAAAAATAAATCCGGAAATCTTGATTTGAATAGTTTGAATATTTCAACTATTTTCTTCAAGCATTACAATACTATTGATATAATCTTAGTTTGAAGTTGGGAATTTTGGGTTGTTGTTCTTCTTGAACTTTGCTTCTGTCGATTTATGTATCTTATTTTAAAACTGGATTTTCATTGTTTTTGTCTTTCACAGTGGCATCTGAACAAAGCCGGGGCATCAGATCTGATAGTGGATCTTATCATAAAGAATACAAATTATAAAATCTTCCGTGAGACATTGGAACTCGGTATTGCTTTATTGGAGGGTGGCAATACTATAATACAGGTCAGTAGATGAGAATTAAAATTGCAAACATCATAAGAATTGAAATTGTATGTTCATAAATCAAGTTTGTTGTATGTAAAGAATATTACAGGATTAAACAACAATTTGTTGAAGTTCACTGTTGTTTAAACACCTAATGTGAAGAACACATTGAGTAAAGTCTCATTTATATTAAATGGGTGCCTTCAGATCAGGTGACTTACTCCAAACACTTCACACAAGTGTAAACGTAACTAAACGGGGGTTTACCGATGTGTAAACGTCATGTCTTAGCCAATTAGAACACAGGTATTTGCTGACTTTGGAATCATTATAATTTAAAATAATTTTAATTTTAAAGAAGATGAAGCAAATGATAAAAGTCGGTATTTTATTCTTTGAAGGACACTATGTGAAAGTTTTATTACTCTATTCATGTAAGATTGGTAAAAACAACATTGGTGTTTATTTACATGTGCTACTTCTTATCTTCAGCAATCCCTGTATGCCAGATTACGTGGTGACAAAGACGCGGAAGTGTTTTTCCGCGTATTCTATCTGTACATGTTTGAGGCACAAACCGAGATCAAGAATACTATCATGGTTAGTACGGCTGAGGTACTCTCCGAAAAGAAGGTAGATGAAACAATCAAACCACAAGGGATACTCGCTAGAAATAGAGGTAGGATTATAAGAAATTATAAGTGTTCTTTTCTGGTCGGTTCAACCAACCATAGTCTGAAATAGATGTTTATGCCCCCCTCATTTTTTATGAGGGGGTACATTGCTTTGCAAATGTCCGTTGGTTGGTCGTTTTGTCTGCTGGTAGATTAAAATGGTTTCCCTTTAATAACCCCAGAATGCTTTGCATTAGGATCTCTCCAAACTTTACATGGAGGATGGCCAGCAACAGTAGATGACCCCTATTGGTTATGAGGTTAGTAGGTCAAAGTCACTAATAATTTGCCATTTATGGCTACTGTGCTGCCATGGGGGCATACATGATGTACAAACATCTTGTTTCAGTTTGCCTTGATAGCCAAGTGGTAGAGCATTTTCTTAAAGTGTGAGAGGTCTCAGACTGTAAAATTCCAAATTTGTTAAACAAACATCTCATGTGTATTTACGCTGTATAACATGATATACATTATAGATGAGGAGAGTGTTACATTACGACATGATGAAGATGGTTCACCACATACAGTAGAAGATGCTCTAGCAGATAAAGCTAACAGAGAGAAAGATGAGAAGAAGTTACCAGATCAGATTGCTATCATGGAACCTATCTTACGTTTCCTACAACTTCTCTGTGAAAATCACAACAGAGATCTCCAGGTACATGCTAAATTTAAATATTTGCTTTAATGTCTTATTACGACCTTCTCATTCTAAGCCAGAGATATGTCTCACAGATATAGTAGGGGATAGATGTCTGGTTGAATGGATGTCACAAAGTTAGTTTGCGCTACTTCTCCTTAACCATTCGTCGGATGTAGTTCAGGTTTCTTCCTATTACTAATCCATCCAAGTCTTACCTGTGTTCAAGTGAGTGGGGTACTTTGACCAGTTATGCCAGTAATATATGTTAATCACAATTTTGTTGTAACATTTCAGAATTATTTGAGAGAGCAGCCATTGAACAAGAACAAGTATAACCTGGTTACTCAGACGTTACAATTTCTCGACTGTATCTGTGGTAGTACCACGGGTAAACTGGGTCTACTCGGTCTCTATATCAACGAATCCAACAAAGATCTGATCAACCAAACACTCACTACACTCACTGAATACTGTCAAGGACCATGCCATGAAAATCAGGTAAATATTAAACCTTTACTCCATCAATCTCATTAAAATCAGATCCTTACATTTGCTCCATTCCTTTATGCTGTTAGTTAGCATAAAGTGGTGTAGCGTAATAGGGGTCTGATTTTAATGAGATTGTTACTCCTTAGACTTGCATTGTTAAATAGCTAAGTATTTTTAATTCTTAAGGTTAATAACCATACAAGTATACATGTATTAATTGTGTTAATGTTCCGAAGAGGAGGTAAAAATAAACATTTTATAATAAAATTCATAAAAAGGGAGAAAACTCTTACACTGTAAGATATTTATAAAGCGTTTGAAAGGGGGCTTACTCTTTCATTCATACAGTAATATGTTCAGGGCAGAAGGGAGAAAACTCTTTGACACTTATTCAAAAAGTTTTAGGAGAAAACCTAAGGAGAGACCGTTGCCTAATCACAGGACTGCATAGCGTTTTCCACGGTAGGTAATAAATGCGCCCTATATTTAATTTGGGGATATTGAATGAAGGCGCTTGAAAGGATTTTTGCTTAGGCCCCTGTATTTATTCTGATTTTTGAAAAGGGAGATAACGAATGTATTGTAGTTGATTATAATGATGCTCTATTTCAGAATGCTATTGCTATGCATGAGAGTAACGGTATAGACATCATCATAGCACTCGTACTCAGTGAGATCAGTATGGATCTTATGTTAGATCTCAAGGTAAGATTTATATCTCAATATATATTTACCGGTATGTCTCGGACATATTGGTTTGTCCATCCATCCGTACAAATTTTGTCCGCACTATATCTCACTGACCATTGGTCAGATTTCAATGAAACTCATCAGTTCCAAGGCGAGTTTTGAATATTATTGGAACTCAATGGTCAGATCAGATTTAGATATGTTTTAAGGGAGTTATGGCCCTTTGTTTTACACTTAAAAACTTTGTCATGGCCATTTCTCTATAACTACTGGTCATATTTTATCAAAACTTTGCTTAACTGATCAGTACCAAGTCTAGTGATGCATATCGTCGTCGGACAGATAAATCTTAAAGTGTTCTAAGAACTATATCGGAAGATATTTTTTAAAAAGTTTCAAAAACTGAAAAACAATTATGCTTTCATATCCATTAGATAATTTTTCGCTTCAGTCTTAACAGAAACTCTCTCTGTGATTTATCGGACATGCGTACTGTCCATTTTCATACGAAAGTGTTCTAGAACACCCTATGAAACTATAAGAATCATCTGTTTTTGAACGATTTAATCAAAGTACAAGGAACCCATCCAAAGTTTTAATTTGAAATTAAGGTAGTCCAGTATCATACTAAAAACGATGCAAGTAATTATTTTGACATTGAATGACTGTTAGAATATAGCTCTATAATTATACACTTTAAGGGACCTACAGCCCTATTTAAAACTAATAAATTTTGTCCAGACTATTTCTCTGTAACTTTTGATCGTATTCTATCGAAACTTTGCGTAACTGATCAATACGAAGTCTAGTATTCATCACATTCAGTGATATTTTTTGTTGAGAAATGCTGTTAAACCAATACATTTCCTATTGTAGAACAATGCTTCAAAGTTACTGTTGGCTGTGATGGAGAGTAGACATGACAGTGAGAACGCAGAGAGGATCTTAGTCAGTATGAGTCCACAACAATTGGTATGTGTATTATGTATTTAGTATATTTAGTTTACTGTTAGTTTAAATACGATTTTATGGTAAAATATGATATGTATTATACAAGCACTTATACTTATTTCACACCCATGATAATGATAATTGACGGACAACATGTAAGGCTGCAGAGTCTTTACCCAAATGCCCAAAGGCCGATATGAATACTGCTTTGGTTTGGGACAGCAATATATGTCATGGATAGGTTCTTAGATAGTGTCAAGATTTTAGAATAAACATACATAAACTTTTATGCACCTAGAAACTCAGTCAGTAGAAAGCTGGGCTCTTGCTTTTTGTTCAGTTCATTCCCAGACTGGACAGTTGTCTCCTTTCATGATGATAACCTGTAATATCTTTCCTTTATATTTGATTGAAATAAACTAGTTATCTGCCTGTTTGTGCAGAAAGGCAAGTTTAGGTCAACTAGCTACTTAGTGTTAAGGTATCTAAAAATGTCGCAGTGTGTTCCTATATCAATTAAAATTTGATACTTTGTTGCATTAATCAGTTTAGTGTGAGTGTTTTTAAGAATTATCAAAAGAGTTCTAGAACTGAATGTATAATGTGTTTTACTCTTTTAACTTCAATTTGATTACTATTCAAGATTTTCTGCACTTGATTTATGTTGACCTATACCAACTCAGGCAATGTCTATTATAAAAATTAATTTTATATGTTGGAAACGTAACAATATGGTTACTGTCTGTGGTATGCTTTTTGTTTATGTTTAATACAGAACTTATTTCTTTTTTAAAAAATTTCTGTATTTTTTAGGTTAATTTAATATTTTTACTAATTGAGAAATTAATATTTACTAGTTTGTTGATCGTCAAAGCATGCCGTTTCAATCAGTTGTCTGTACTCTCATAAAAACATAAGTATGGATAATTAAACTGTGTTTATTGTTTTTTAAATATTTATGTAAATTTATTTTGATGGTTGATTCATTAAACTGCACATTGTACTGTTAAAATGGTACAGGTGTCCGGTATAACTTCAAATTTATGTATGATGCAATCTGTTTATAATATGGTTGATATTTTCTGCCATTCGCGTCTTGAGTTATTTTCTGACTCATGCAGTACATTTATCAACCATCTGTTGACCATCAAGGAAATTGAAATGATCTGATGTCTGGATATGTAAGGTTTATTTACACATTGTAATTGAAATATTGTTGAGAAAGGGTATCAAATCCAAATCAACGGCCAATGTATGAAAATATGATGATCGTATGACTTTACATCACTACAGTTAACATATGTACACATGAGTAACAATTTAATATGTTTTCCCCATCAAAGATGTCAATGTTTATAAAGGTAGGATAAATGCTTGCAGCTGGACTGTTGATGTTTGGATATTTGCCAGATTAAGAAAAGCTCCTCCTGTGTGTGTGTGCTTATGGCATGATATAGATAATCCATCCAGAAAATGTCATAAAATTATTGTTAAAAAATGGCACAGACATATTACTGTGAGGGTTTTTGTACCCACAAATTCTATGGAGCATAAGTCATGTATGTTGGCGTTAGCATTTTTGTCATATGATCAGGCATTTCATTTGGTTCTTGTGATCATTTAGTTCAGAGCAAATGACAATCTTAGCTATAACTTTGTAATCTGAGTTTGAGGTTTTCTGTTTTACTGCATGAGGAACATATATATATACATGACTCTATGAAGACAACAGTTGCTGTATGCTATGGATCACTGTGATTTTTAACTATTCTTTTTTTTACTTGGTTTTTACATTTTTTATCAGTAATCACTCCTAAGCATAGCAGTGGGAATGTTCACAACACATTTTCCATGAGCAGTTAAATTTGTAAATTATTCTAAGAAAATTAATATGTTGAAATAAGAGTCTTAAGGTCAGAATTAATTCAGTAAAAAGGTAGCAAAAATACAGTGATCTGGCCCCGATCTCCTGAAACATCTCAATCTGAGCTAAATCTCATCTCAAATATTGGCATTTGTCTTTCAGTTAATTTCCATTGGATGTTGCATTCAAAATTGGCATCCAAAAACAGAAATAATTATTAATAATTTATTACAGCAAAAATATAAAGAGTTAGAAGTAGAGATTTATCTCAAATTCCAACTCTGATTTTAGTGAAATCTCAATTTGAGATGAGATTTCTACTTGAGATGTTTTGGGAGATGGGGGCCTGACGTATTTCATACCTGTATTTGTTGAAACTTTTACTTTGTGTTTGCTGTATTGTAAAACTGGATTATTCATCTATGTACATTGTATAATATAATTGTTTAGTTACTAATATATGATATGCTCATTTGTGAATCTAGGTGGACACAATGCTCGGGACATTTCAACAAGCATTGGCGGAAGGCGATGTTCTGATCAACGCGCAGGTCTTTCTAATGTTTGAACAAACGCTATGCATGTGTATTTGTTGTTGATTACTTTAGGAAGAATGGTTTAATTTAACTGACATTAATTTTTATGCCCCCCGCATCTATTGATACAGGAGGCATATAGCGATTGTCCTGTCTGTCCGTTGGTCTGAAAATGCTAACCAAAACTTTCAAGTTGATAAAACTTGTATATTTTAAAAGTCTATCTTGGCATTTCTTTGAAACTTGGCATACTTGTTACCCATCATAAACACCTTACATTGTCAAAGCCATGTAACAGTATCGAACATTTCAACAGAAATATGGCTCCTGAATAACTTAGCTAGTTTTTATGGACAAGGCTTCCAAGGGGGCATAAGCATCTATTGATTCAGTCTTGTTTTTGTTGTGTTACTATAATGAGGTAGAAAATACAGTTATAAAAGTTGCATTGTTAGTTTAAATCAGTTATTTAATTTGTTTTGTATAGATACAGGCTACTAAAACTGCATTTGAGTTCAATAGTTTTAACATTTTTCATACATTTTTATGCCCATATTCATTTGTTACAAAAACATCATGATTAAATCTGATTAGAGGCATTTAGCACTGGGTCTGAGATTATGAAACCTAGCTCCAAACAGTAACAGATCTTCTGATTGGCTGTTTCTTAACTAAGTATAAAATTGACCAATGACAGGCCTGCATTTGGTTACTTCCCAAGAATCTAACATTTGATTGGTTGCTGTTTAGCTTTGTCTCAATTAACCTATGACAGACCAGCATTTGGTTACTACCTCCAAATATCTAACATTTGATCGATTGTTTGAAATCAACCAATGAAAGGGTTGTATTTTGGCAGATGCTTCCAGATTCAGTTTTATATCCTCGGACCCTGCGATTTTAAAACAAGAGAGATGTTTTGACTCGCTACATATTTTGTACATAATTTGATGTTGTTGGCATTCATTTTTGTCTGCTCTTGTCTTTAGCTACTGTAAAATAAGATTATTTCTAGAAAGAACTATGCTCTTTCCACTTTCAAAAATCTACATTTTGACTGCTAAAGTCAGTGTTGTTTTGTAGAAAAAGCTTATTGGATTTTGTATACAGTAACTATGTTGTGAAATAAAAAAGAATATTTTGTAATTACGAATAACAGCATCCTTCATATGACCGTCTAATTTTCTGCCTAGTACGAGGGTTGTCCCAGTAAATCGTGTACTTTGCCCATTACACAAAAAGTAGCCAAAACATCCGTTTCAAATTTTCACTGATGGTTCATGAATATGTTCTTAAATAGTATACGGAATTTAATGAAAATAAATCAAGAAATAATTTGTCAGTTTACATTACAAATATACATGTATGGTATGCAAGTGCGGCGCACAGTGACGTCAAAATAAGAACGTCATGCCGCGGAACATTTTTCTCTGCATCTTAATTATTGTTCCTTTTATTCAATATGCTTACGATGACATTAAACTTTTTTCTGATGCGCATTTGCGAACCAATCGCAATCTAATGCACCATAGAAAGCTGTCTGATCGAAACAACCAACCCTCGTGATGGGATAAAAACTAACACGGACATATCCTTTCTACTGCGAGAAGACTTAAAGCCCTGTGGCGCGTGGTACAGTATATAACGTGGGTGTACAACGCGATGATGTCACAAGCATCATAACATATTCGTCGTCATTCATGTATACTTTTTCTAGAAACATTACTTCATACCACCAGTATAGTTTAGAGTCTTAAACTATTTTTCGACGGCATACCAACCTTAAATATAGAGTGTACTGTGATTCTACGGGTGTTTCCTCTTCTGACGTCACAATTATCGCACATTTTTATTTTTAGAGTGGCTATTCAAACATACGTATTTCTCGCAAATATAATGAAATTGATTTGAAATTTACTGAGATGACATTAAACAGACAGTCCTTAATACCGACGTGAAAATTATACGCAATAACTTATTGGAAATATGAGAATTACAACTTTATTGAACATTCATTTAATGAATAACGGCGCGTTTTATGGGTTGCGCCGCATTTGCGTACATTGGGTTGCTTAATAACCGATACTATGCACTATACACATATTTCTTCATTTTTTTCACTTGTTTTAGTTCAATAATGAATTCATAAAGGTAACTACAAAAAGTTAGAATTATTGGACGTAAAATAAGAAAATTACTAGCAAAGTACACGATTTACTGGGACAACCCTCGTATATAAAATAATTTGATTATTAAAATCAATATTTTGGTTTAACTAAACAACAAAGTGAGACAGGAGCTTAGGTGTTGAATTAAGTCTCGAGAACAGTGCGTGAATACAGTCTTCATTCATTTCTGATTTAGATTATGATCTTTGTCTGAGCAAACCAATCATATAATTGTGCTTGAAGATCTGCATTGCTATTGGTCAATTTGAATATGCTCTCTGTCTGAACCAATCAATCAGATAATTGTGCTTGAAGATCTGCATTGCTATTGGTCAATTTGAATATGCTCTCTGTCTGAACCAATCAATCAGATAATTGTGCTTGGAGATCTGCATTGCTATTGGTCAATTTGAATATGCTCTCTGTCTGAACCAATCAATCAGATAATTGTGCTTGAAGATCTGTATTGCTATTGGTCAATTTGAATATGCTCTCTGTCTGAACCAACCAATCAAAATGCTCAGTTTAATAACTTCAGACCCACAACATCTTACTTTAAAAGTCTTATTCTTGAATTCATACCTTACTTTCATTCATAATTATGATAAACCAGGGGTATAGCCAGACTTGAATTGATGTTATGCACACAAGCATTGAAAACAATGGTTATGGTTTAAGGTCTTCTTGATTGTGGAAATTTCAGACATTTTGGCTATATTCATATTTTTACTTTTCAAAAAAATGTGTTGCACATGCGTACATTGGTATAGCTGGCTACGCCCCTATAAACCATTGAAAAAACCCATTGTGTCATTGTGTGCAAGATTGTTCATCTCTATTGTTTCATGATATCCCTGTCTGGTTCATCCCCCATTGAAATTCATGTTTGTGTTGCATTGTCATTCCGAATCATGTCCGTTTCATATCTGTTGAAAATCATGTGTTTCATTTCTATTGTTATACATTTGTTTTTCCTCGATCCCTATCAAGGTTAGAAACCACCAAATAAATTTGCTCTATAGCTCAATGTAAAGTGCCCATAGTAGGCCCAAATTTTCAACTGTTTTTGGTCTATGGCCACCTGAACCACATATATCATTGTAAAGAGGGGCATTTAAGCTTCAAAATAATGCAATAAAAAAGGGGGGTCATGTATCTTCTAAGAAAGTTTTTGTCCTTCAAACATGGTTTATCCGTTTTCACACATGTCCGGATTTATAAGTTCCGGGTTTTACCCTAGTCTACTTTCACTTTGGTATCAAGACCAAAATAGTGGAATAATACAAATATTACAGTTTTACTACATCACATGCATATTTACCAACCATTTAAGCTCAATTTCATCATTCAAATCCACATTTGTCAAGAAATATCTCCATTTACAGGCAAACCAAAGTTTTTTTAAGGACTACTTGAGTGTATCACCACTTGGTCCGCGGAGGCATTTAGTGGTTCTTTACCTCAAAAAGGTGTTATCATTCCTTTTAAAAAGATGTTTAATGAATTTCTTCTCCATTTAAATAAATTCATTTTGCACTGTTATTGACATCCATTCTGATTTTCACTTCTCAGTGCTATTGAAATCCATGAATTTCTCAATGCTATTGAATCATTGATTTCACAATGTTATTGAAATCCGAGAATTTGTCAGTGCTATTGAAATTCATTCGTTTATCAATGCCATCGAAATTCATTCGTTTATCAATGCTATTGAAATTCATTCATTTCTCGATGCTATTGAAAGGGATTCTTTTCTCAATGCTGTGGAAATTCATATATTTCTAGTGCTATCGAAAGTTATTCATTTCTCAATGCTTAGTTTTGAAATCCATTAAATTTTATTTCTCAATGCTGTTAAACCACTCATTGCTAAATGCTATAGAAATTCATTTATTTATCAATGCTATTGAAATCCATTCATAATTTCTTAGTGCTATCAAAAGTGAATAGTGTTTCCATCTTATTGAAATTTGTAATTGTCTGTCACATTTTGCATTTTGTTTAGTACCATGTTTTATTAACCAGGTTTTCAATGAAAAGAAAATCCTGGTTATTAGATAGGGGTATGGCAGGCAGGCTGGTGGCGATATCAAACGGTGTTTCTGGTCAAAAACTTGAGTTTCTATTGACTCATCTTTATGAAACTTTGTATATAGCAAGCTGGCATGGAAACCTAGCTTGAGATTGTATTTGGGGCCAGTGGGTTCAAGATTATAAGTTGAGTTCAGATTGATCCATTTTCATCAAACTTTGGGTATAGCTTGCTTGCATGGAGAGGCAATTTGACTGCCTCATAAGATGGACACTGCACTGAAAACCTGGTTTTGCAGCAGTGCCGTGTCTTACTTTTATGCTTCAGCTGAGCATTTTGAAGGAATAGAATTTTATTACATAGCTAGCAATGATAAAATTAGCCGGTTATGTTTGCCTTGACTTTTGTTTGAATATTGAAGCTGATGATTGCTTACTTAGGCAGCGTTTTATGCTTTAAAAATATCATTTATAGATAAGAATTTCCATATTTATAAACTGTTTATTATAATTTGAAAAAAATCGAATGTAATGGGTTATATTTATATTTTATAGTGTTTTTATAGTGTAAAAATGACTTTTTCGATGTGATTAAATATTTAAACTTCAAACTAAAAATCACCAGTATTAAGCTCATTTGAAAGTTTTAAAAACATTATAATTAACCCTTGATCACACTATTTATGCCATACTGATGTACACAAACTAACAGAGTCTCTTGTCTGGATAAAGTTGATTATAATAAATAGAGTAGGTGTTTGTGAACTATAGGGTTAATTATAACATAGATATATATATAGTTCAGTAATCAACAATGCATGCTTTGTGAAGCAGATTTCGCCAAACCACATGTCACATGATTGCGTCACATGATTGCGTCACATGATTGCATCACATGATCGTTTAATTTCCCATAACTCCATAGCTTGCCTGTATCCACTTCCTGTATGATGTAGTTTATTATAAGCCCAGATACAAAGTATTTTGGGCTCTTTTTATTAGAGTCAATCTTTCAGTCAGTTACTCCACCAACAGACAAAGTTTTACCACAGACAAAATTTGACCAGGCTGTGTGTAGTTGTCTATGTAACTCTCAGTTGAATTTCAAGGCAATCATGAGTGCTAAGCCAAGTTTTTCTAAACATCATAGAATTATATTATTTACTGACTTCTGAGTTATTGCCCTTTGAATTGTATTATATTTTGTCTCTTAATGCTTTAGCCTGCTTTTGGTGAAACTTCACAAGTCTTTGAAGCTAACGGATGCTTGTCAGGGGCAGTTTGTGGTGGTATTTTTTTTGTCTTTGATGGCTGTAAAACATACAAACACACATGGTAGAGTGATGTTTTTGGATGATAGTGATGTGGTATTTTGTATAAAACATCTGACATGCTTTAAACATCTGTTCTTGCTAGCCACCTGTTTAAAATTCACAGAGGTTGATATAGTAATGCTGTTGTACACATATGGTTCACACATTGAGTGCCTGTACTTTGATCAACAATTATTGCTTGCCAAGCTAAACATTACTGCCGATCTGAGTGAGTTTAATTTTCTGAGGCAAATTTGATGATTGGTTTAAGATAAATCAATTAGAAGAAGTTCACTTTGGTTCTAAAAGATTAACACTTTTTTACTGTGTTAATTTTAGAAGTCAAATGTTGCATAAAATGTGGCTTCTTAAGGCAGATTGATTGCTATGATATTTTAAATACAGGTGTAATGTAATATAAAGCCTGACCAATTTAGATTTACTGTAATTTAGTAATATTGGCTGTTGATAACAGGTGGATGGTTAGTAGTTGGTGTTGGTCACTGCTACTTGTTAGAGTTCATAGTTTATGATATTATATTGTTATAGGTGGATGTTGGGAAGAGGGCGTTCCAGTCGGAAGATGCAGTGGAAGAGGAAGATGAAGACCGTGAGGCGTCGCCGAAAGCTGTTGGACATAATATCTTCATTCTTGCTAAACAGGTAAACACGGTACATGCATGCATAAAATTAGGATTGGGTAAAAATTCAAACTTTCCTGACCACACTTTCTCCCCTTAATATTACTTTCTAGTCATCCAAAACTTTCTGTGCTTTGTCCAAGCCGTGATAATTGTGATTCATATGGTTATCACAGATTTGTGCTACTGAATCAATTGACATTATTCCAGTTGTCAATCTTTACCCTTTAAATAAATTTTAACAGTAAATTATAGTCGCATGGTCCAATGGATTAACTTGAAAACCTTCGCCAAGCAACCTTTGAAAAACAATCAGATAGAGCGATCTCTGCTCTGGCATAATGTCAATTACAGGTTGTTCTTTTTAGCTCACCTGACCACGAAGTGGTCATGGTGAGCTATTAGGATCGATGGATGTCCGTCGTACGTCGTCCGTCGTCCGTCGTCCGTCGTCCGTTCACAATTAGTTTGTTTACACTCTAGAGGTCACATTTTGGACTCAATCTTCATGAAACTTGGTCAGAATTGTCTCAATGATATCTAGGTCAAGTTCGTATATGGGTCATGTGGGGTCAAAAACTAGGTCACCAGGTCAAATCTTAGAAAATTCTTGTTTACACTCTAGAGGTCACATTTGAAGCTTGATCTTCATGAAACTTGGTCAGAATGTTTGTATCAATGATATCTAGGTCAAGTTCGAATATAGGTCACGTGGGGTCAAAAACTAGGTCATCCGGTCAAATCTTAGAAAATCCTTGTTTACACTCCAGGGGGCACATTTGAAGCTTGATCTTCATGAAACTTGGTCAGAATGTTTGTCTCAGTGATATATAGGTCAAGTTTGAATGTGGGTCACGTGAGGTCAAAAACTAGGTCACCGGGTCAAATCTTAGAAAATCCTTGGTTACACTCTAGAGGTCACATTTGAAGCTTGATCTTCATGAAACTTGGTCAGAATGTTTGTCTCAATGATATCTAGGTCAAGTTCGTATATGGGTCATGTGGGGTCAAAAACTAGGTCACCAGGTCAAATCTTAGAAAATTCTTGTTTACACTCTAGAGGTCACATTTGAAGCTTGATCTTCATGAAACTTGGTCAGAATGTTTGTATCAATGATATCTAGGTCAAGTTCGAATATAGGTCACGTGGGGTCAAAAACTAGGTCATCCGGTCATATCTTAGAAAATCCTTGTTTACACTCCAGGGGGCACATTTGAAGCTTGATCTTCATGAAACTTGGTCAGAATGTTTGTCTCAGTCATATATAGGTCAAGTTTGAATATGGGTCACGTGAGGTCAAAAACTAGGTCACCGGGTCAAATCTTAGAAAATCCTTGTTAACACTCTAGAGGTCACATTTGAAGCTTGATATTCATGAAACTTGGTCAGAATGTTTGTATCAATGATATCTAGGTCAAGTTCGAATATAGGTCACGTGGGGTCAAAAACTAGGTCTTGGGGGTCAAATTAGCTTACATATTTGGTGTGTAGCATCTCCTAGTAGTCTTTTTAGGGCGAGTGTACACAGGTGAGCGATACAGGGCCATCATGGCCCTCTTGTTATTGTGTTGTTATGTGTAATCGTTTTATCTTGATATTTCAGTTATCTCAACATAATAAAGAGTTGTCTAACCTGTTGAAACCTTGTGGTGACTTATACGGGGATCAAGCATTAGAGTTCTATGCTAAACATACAGCACAGATTGAGGTTAGTATAAACCAAATCGAACTAGTTAATCGGCTGCCATATTGATAAAGGTGATTTCTTTCCTGGCGACATTATCAAAGTACTTTCAATAAACACATTCTTGTACAAATGTAGCGTCAAATATATGATTGATCAATGCAGGAATATACATTTTATTGATATTCTAGGGTGTGTGTTGTTTTAGAACAATTACCAGTTTTTGCAAAATTTAAACCGGTTACACCTTGCAATAGAATAGTGTCCGATTAACCGAGTAATCGTCCTTGTCCTACTTTAACCAAACTAAAACAACAAGTAAACATTATCTACTTTACAGATTGTTCGTCAAGACAGAACAATGGAAAAGATAGTTTTCCCGATACCTGAGATCTGTGGTTTCCTGACAGATGAGACCAAACATCATGTGTTTAACACTGCTGAACGTGACGAACAAGGAAGTAAGGTGTCCGATTTCTTTGAACGTGCCGAGGATATGTATAATGAGATGATCTGGCAACGTGATCTTAGAGGTAGGACTTAACAGGATATTTCTGTGTAAACATTGATTATACAATAAATACTCTCACTCGAGAGCAGCCCTCTGTTGAGCGACAACCTCTCTATGACAATATCTCTTGTTAAAATGTTTAATGTGAGAGTACTAAGAACTGTTGTGAACGTTAACTTGACAACTCGTTCTTAATTTTGAGGTTGCCTTTTTGAGGTTTCTTTAAGTGTATGACTTTCTTTAATTTTATCATTGTGTTATCTGTAAACAACATCTTCTTATTCTTCATTTTTCAGCGAGTCCATATTTGTCGTGGTTTAGTAGTCACATGTCATTCTGGGGAAACATTGCTTTCAACTTCGCTGTACTGATCAATCTACTGGTTGCTTTCTTCTATCCATTCGAGGACAGCAAGCGAGGTTTGTACTTAACTATCATTCTTCAATCATTACATTCCTGTGAACTATATTAGCCCTTTGCCTATTGTAGATTTAACACATCTTCAAATTATATGTATTAATTAATTCCAGAAAAACATTTAAGGTGTACCTCCCTAGCTCAGTGGTTAGTGTGATTGCCGTCTAATCTGGCGACCCAGGTTCAATTCCAGGTGGAGGCAATCATATGTCCGCCATGTTTCAGCAGAAAGCTAATTGGAAAATAAAGCCTATGCTCGGCAAAGTCAACTGGCTATTGGATATGTATAAAAATGTTGAAAAACTAAATTAATTTTCCCATTGAAAAAACTATGTGCTTGAAAATTGAGATTGTGAACAAAACATAAAATTATCTATTTACTTATAATTTTCTTTTCTCAGAGCTGGACTCGAGGTTGTCTGGACTTGTATGGACGGCCATGTTGGCATCATTAGCACTTGTTATCACCATAGCAACACCATCTAGTATCATCACATTAATTGCTTCAATCATTCTGAGAATGATATTCTCTGTAGGAGTGGAACCAACTCTCTGGTTGTTGGGGGTTCTTAATGTAAGTATACCATGTCAGGCTAGTCATACTAGTCAGAGAAGAATTGTATAGGATATTTTTGTCAATGCATCTTACTTATTACTAATAGACTGATTTTCATGAGGTATGTTTGATGCTCAAGCCGAGAATGAGCACTACGTACAAAACTTAATTTTGTGAACAGGTTACAGTTTATGCCCAAAACCAGCTCAACTGCATGGATAGCAGTGGAGCCGGTTTAAGGCTAAAACTGTGACTCCTGTTGTAACAAATTAAGTTGCATGGGTCGTGCTTATTTTCGGCTTGAGCGTCAAACATATCTCTTTTAATCTGTCTAAGAACAAGATACTTATGGTTGATTTTAACTTTCTGTTTTCAGATATTTATTTGCCGACTAAGCCAAAAAGTCACATGGAATGTCCATTGTAAGTCTATTAGTTGATAAAAACTGTCAAACTTCATTGTATGATTTTGTTTCTATGGTTACAGGTTATAAATAAAGGAATATTTCTCATCAGTATGATGGGTAATAGAGGGACGTTCAATAAACCATGGAGACTTGTGATCACAGATTTCAGTTTCGTGTACCATGTGACACATCTTGTACTGTGTGTACTGGGATTGTGTGTTCATGAATTCTTCTATAGTTTACTGGTGAGTAGAAAAACATGGTGAGGGTTGTCACTAATCTTTCATTTTAATTTTTTTTCAAATAACGGAAGAAAGCAAATCATTCTAAATTCAAACCAGAAAATGAAATATATTCTTCTTTCCGATGATTTCGTGAACCGTGTTATTACATATATCTGCCACATGTGCAGGTCCAAAATTATTGAAAAAGGATTGAAGATGTAAAAAAATGATTTTTTGTCATTTATAAGAACATATTTTCTTATCAGCATATGTGTATGCTTCAAAAAGGTTCACGAAACCATAGGAAAGCAGGCTAATGTAGATGAGTATGTATGAACCAAACTTAGTATTTTGCGAAAAGTTGACTGTCCTTGGTGGTCAAGTAGTGAGAGTGATAGCTTTTGAAACAGAATTTATTTGGTCAGTCCAAGGCTTTGACAAACTAAAGTCTTTTACTGGTATATCCCTCTTGTTTGGCACTCATATGAGGGTATTTCAAAGTAACAGGGGGCCAGGGTGATAGTACTGGTAAGTCTCTATATGACTGATATACTGTTGACCGGTGGTACTTAAAACTAAAGAGTTATTACTGACTGTATTTATCTTTTTCAGTTGTTAGATGTTGTATATAGAGAGGAGACATTGATCAATGTGATGAAATCTGTGACAAGAAACGGTCGCTCCATCATCCTGACAGCTGTGTTAGCATTCATCCTCATCTATATGTTCTCCATAGTTGGCTATATCTTCTTCCAAAGTGATTTCCTCATGGATTATGATCGCATACCTAAAATTGCAGCTGAAGTGAAAAGTAAGTCTACATTGTTATACCCATACCTTTCAAGTACTCCTATTAAAGTGGAGTTACTCCTATTTTCGTTGGTAATTGCTTGTTTTCCAAGCTTACCTTACTTTGAACAATGGTACATTTGATTCATTTTATGATCTTCTGTCCCATATTTATAATCACTAGAATTAATACATTCCTTGTTTATTCATCTAAATTCCTTTTAATAATCATATTTAAGTGCATCTTGTGACATGTTTTGCTTTATCACTCCTATTTTGGGTTTCACTAGCTTGGCAGGTATGTTATACCCCAACTACCATTGGTAGTGGGGAGGGCTAGGTAGGATTCACTTTGTCTGCTTGTCAGTTAGTATTTCTGTCTGTCAATCTGTACACACCCAGTACTACTTAGCTGGCTAATTCTTTTATCATTATATTACTTCAGTTATCAGGTCAAAACAATGTGAGAAATAACAAATTTAAGCCTGCAATGTTACTTTTCTTTACCAAAGTGCTGGTGACATCAACGTCTTTGTTATGACATACTTTGGAGATCATGAATTATAGTTCTGTGATTTTCTCATACATGGAAGATCATGGTATTTATGTGATACGAAGATTTACATTGAATTACTTCACCTCTGACTATATACCTGTACTATCCTGTATTATATATGTGTTTGTAGATGCGACAGAGGAGGCATGTACCACAGAGAACTGTACAGAAACATCAGTCAACCATTACACACTACCTGAAGGTATGTTGATAAGTAATCTTTAGTATAACATAAGGACATATAGGATCCACCATGAATTGTCTTTGGAGATTAACATTTCTTAAACGAGTCTAGAAAACACAAGTTATTGAGCAAGCCTTCGAGGAGCTTAATAATTTGTTTTCGTGACAAGTGTAAGAAAAGTTGATCTCAAAGACAATGAATGATGGATTCTTTTTATCTCATTACCATAGTTACTGAGCAAAAATATCAGAAAATAATGAATATAAGCCGACGACGTTACGTTTTTGCACATTTGTTATTACACATGTTGGAGAACATTGATCCACCGTTTGTTATCACATGGAATATCACATTATTTATGTGATAAAAAGAGATATGTACTTAAAAAGAGATATATACTTGATTCTCATCAACTCGACCCTTCTAATCGACTCGAGCCCTAATTGTTTTGGTCAGATATGTACACATTCGGAGATGGTTCTTATCCATAACATCTTAAAATCTGTTGGAAGTCTTATTTCTGTCACAACAGCAAAACAAATGTGAATGAAAACAACTTGTAATAGTTCTGTGATCACTAATAGCAACCAACCATGAACATCCATTTTGGTAAGCATCAACGCCTAACAGGCTTGTTCACATTGATTAAAGTCGGTGAATATCGTCTAAGATGATTTAACTTTATGTCTCAACTGTGTTTTGTGAAGAGTTTTCATTCTTTGGATTAAATAGAGGCTGACCAATCAGAGGGCTCAAGTCGATGAGAAAGTTTCATAATGACATAGGCTCTTGAATGGCAGTTGCTTTATAGCAATTGCTTTATAGCAAATAGTTTACATTAAAAACTTTTTAATGGCAAAACTATTTTGATTTCATAAAGATAAGTAATTTCTCAGTCAGTAAAAATAAAATTGGTTAAAGAGTAAACTGTAGGAAGTGTGCATGCAAGGCTTTTAGCCCTAAGGGGCTCGACTCCACGAGAAAGCAGTATGTATGAAAAACTACATGTACAAGTTTAAGTTTTTATAAATTGCTGAGGTAATTTACTCTTTCAGTTACATACTGATCCATACCTGATCAGTTTAACCTTTCATAAGTTCTGTAAGCTATTATCAGATTGGGTAAATCATTATATTTAGTAATGTTTGTAAACAAGTGATACTTTCATAATCAAAATATTTTTCCTTAATTGCTTTTAATGTGTTACATTGAATGAACAGTTCATTTTATTGAAATGCTTTAAAACGTTTGGATAATTGTATTAGTTATCTCCCTTTAAATAATAATCAGTTGGTGATTTTTTTTGTTAGTTTTCCATGTTATAAAACTTAAAATACTTTAGAAAACTGTGCAGTTAATTTCTAACAATTATTGAGTTAAAGACTCAAGCCACTACAATTCATGCAGTTTTGTCACAATTTGCAACTAAACTTAATGACTCAAAGGCATAACTAAATCTAGTCTTGTCCCCAACCTGATGGTTGATATATGTGTTTGATTTTCTATACAGATGAAGATGGTGACGAGGACAGTGTTGAGAGGGCTTGTGATTCATTGATGATGTGTATATTGACAACGTTAAATCAAGGCTTACGTAACGGGGGTGGTATCGGTGATGTTTTACGTAAACCCAATTCTCATGTAAGTATATTACAATCTCTCCAGAGTGGCCCTCTGCAAAATAAATCTCTATAACGTCTTCAAAATTTCAGTCGGCTGACATATACTATGAATTTAACCACTGTAGTGTGACAACCTCGGTTAAACGGCCAAATACTTGCAGCTACCTAAGGTTGTTACTCTACAGAGGTTGAACAGTGCATACAGTAGGCACGCCACTCTTTATTCTGCATTAAACACATTCAACATGAATCTTGTTCTAGTCTTTATATAATATGCATGAATTACATCAAATTTATCAGGCCTCTACCAGTTTTCAACTATTTTCTACTATTGGTTTGCCCTCCATTTGCCTGTCAAGAAAATTCGGATCCTGCCATTACTCAAACTGTTTTCAAGCTAGGTTTACGAAACTTTGTATGTGGATAGGTACAATTAGGAAATGTCTAAAATTTTTATTTGGACAAAAATTGCGGTTTTTATGGATACGGAAATGCTGAAAGTAGTGAAAATAATTTAAAATCAGGATCTGGCCATAGCTGAAACACTTTTCAAGCTAACTTGGTAAATTTTGAGTCGGACAAAAATTGTGTTTGCCATTGACAGCCTGAAAACCTGGTAGGGGATTTCTGTATTGCTTGCAATTCCTAATTACTTGATTATTGTGGATTACATATTTGACAGTAATATCAATTTTCAATATGGTCTTTTATATTTCAGGAGCCGTTATTTGTTGCCAGAGTTGTTTATGATCTTCTATTTTTCTTCATTGTCATTATTATCATCTTGAATCTCATCTTTGGTGTTATTATTGATACGTTTGCTGATCTGAGAAGTGAGAAACAGAATAAGGATGAAATTCTACGCAATACATGCTTCATATGTAGTAAGTCTTCCTTCTACTAACCCTATACCTCTCTTTCTTTATTGAAAGATGTGCCTCCATAGGTCAGTGGTAAGTGTACTTCCTGTCTAATCTGGCGACCGGGGTTCAAATCTGGGTGAAGCACTCATATGTCCACCATGTTTCAGCAGAAAGCTGACTGGCAAATAAAGGCTTCAGCAATTTAAGATTTAATCATATCCCACCTTTTTGAAGAATTGCTTGCGCATGTTGATCTATTGGTATGTTATAGACTAAATTGTCTAGATTTATGAACTGAGGAATAGTTTGTCTGAGGATACTTTTTCTACAAGTTAATCATGACCAGTAGATTACCTCTTTTGAAAACACAATTAGTATGAAACTAGCTATATAGTCTACACAACTTAAATATTGTTGATGTGATATACTGGTAAAATAAACTACATTCATTTGTATTTCTTCTTATTTTTAGGTTTACCAAGAAGTGCCTTTGACAACAAATCAGTGTCATTTGAGGAACATATTAAGTTTGAACACAATATGTGGCATTATTTGAATTTTATTGTACTGGTCAAAGTGAAAAAGTCCACAGAATTCACTGGACCTGAGAGCTATGTGTCAGAAATGGTGAAGGTATGTGCATATGTATTAGCTAACTCTTTACTCCAATGAAACTTACTGTTGTTAGGGGATTAAATTTCTTGTATTTCGTGGATAGCCTCAACCACAAAATAGTATCTGACTTTGTGGGCAATGTATTTCTTTGAAATTACGCCCCCACGAAATGGTCTTATATACCAGACCACTTCGGTAGCGCTTTGCTGTTTGTGCAGGTTACAAATAAATGTTTGGCTTTGTCTGCTACATAACACTTTTTGAAGCAAGCAATATCCTAGTATAGCGTGCTACAGAGCGCTCAATAGCAGTTTGGTAAGACAACATGGTCCTTGTTTGTTGAGACCATGTCAAATTTTCAGTAAATCCTTGGTTTGGAAATAAACCATCTCTCAACCACTTCAAGTCATTCATTGCTATATCTTAAATCAATAGCGCTACATGTACTTATTATGCTATTTTAGGACAAGAATTTGGACTGGTTTCCACGTATGAGAGCTATGTCGTTGGCAGCAGAAGAGAACGATGCAGAACAGAATGAACTGTGTACATTACAATCACAATTAAACTCTACCAATGAACTTGTACAGTTATTATCCCACCAGCTCAATGATCTGAAAGAACAAATGACCGAACAACGAAAACAAAAACAGAGGAAAGGATTCCTTCATTCGGCGACCATGCCCAATATTATACCCAATATGTGAAAGTGGTGTTTCCCTGTGGTTATTGTGTAGCTATATGTTGATGTGATACCATGACGACCACGATTGTACTCTCAGTCGTTAGCAACCATTTCATCATTCCTGATACACATACTGTATATGATTATTGATTTTCCCAAAAATATTTTCCTAGGAGTTTTTCATGTTCAATTCACAATTTTACATGTTGTCGTTTTTTACTGCCTATAATGTTTGTTTTTCCAATTCATCCCCTTGTGGTCATTTGTTTTTTCCATTCTAAGATTGGTGCTTGGATTCTCGATAAAATGAAAGATTTTTATAGATGTTGAACTTGCACTATACTGCACCTACTCACTCTTTGTGGTTATAATTCACTAATACCTTGACTGATAGATGGTGCAAACATGATAAATTCAAAGCAAGTTTCATTTAAATTTGTTGATATACTGAAAGATATTATAAAATTATATACAAATGTTTATACTCTTCTAACCTTGAAAAAAGAGTTATTGAACTTGATCCGGCACAGTCGTATAAAAATGTTGAATTTTTCATTTTAAGAGAATTTTTGAGAATTTATGAGTTTTGTTAATGATATCATGTGAAGTTGCTTGTTTTGTTGCATTGAAAAGACATTCTAAATCCTCCTTGTGTGATACATAACCTGTCCAACAACAGATTACGGATTGTCTTTCAACCAATGCACTTAAGTGTGAAAAAGGATGAAAGCTACAATGTTGTAACTAGTCCTTTACATTCTATTAGTTACAACAGTGATGCATTCAGTCACAAATCTGCTGTGGGGAACTATTTAAGTTTTCTCTCAATCTTGGATGAAATTTTTATCAACTTCTATGTTATTATTGAAATGCCAAAATTATGTACACTGGCCAAAGAAGGTTGTATTTGAATTGTGTTAATTAATGTGTTATATTAGTGTATTACGTAACCATGGTATCAAAATGTACTATGTATAAATCAATTAATAGAAATTATCTGATTTCATGTTAATGGTATTTACCTATTATATGATAAAGTGACAAATATTTTTATAGTGTATTCTTCAATGATGTGTCATATATCTAACAGTAAACCGAATTATGACAGTAAATTGAATTACTGAACAAAGTAACATTTATTATTATGCCCCTTTGACCCCTTTGAAGAAGAGGGGACTTACTGCTTTGCATATGTTGGTCAATAAATCAGACCAGACCCTGAAATGGCTTATGATCACATATGTAAGAACTGTTTGGTCTTGGATCCTCAAGCCAAGCAAGCTTTTTGCTCATTTCCAATGATACCCCTATTGATTTTAAAGTCAGTAGATCAAAGTTCAAGGTCACAGCGACCATTTATGTGAAATGACGGATTGACTACAAGTAACGGGCATACATTTTTATCAAACACACTTGTTTCTATCAATACATTGTATTGTACTTTTTGTTATCTTGTTCTTTGTTATGTAGCCAATATATTCTTTGTTACCCTGTGTATTTTTTTTATCTTTTTGTTGTACGTTACTGTTCAGGAAAATATCTCGGGACGTGTTCTTAGAAAGTTAAGTTTCAGACAAATATCTTAGATGTGTTCTCGGAACTTAAAGTTTAAAGTGGCTGTACGTTCCTTTATCACTAACAGACAAAAAACTTAGTAGATGAAGTATCAATATTTCATTTTTTATGACTTCAGGCTTGTTATCAACAGATTCAACACCTCAATTTGCATTTCTTGTTACAAGAAAATCTTATGTAAGTTTGATATTGGGCAAAATACAAAGTATATATTGAGGGCCAACCTCAAAACTGTGTAACTCATATATAGAGGGCTGACTGCAAATAACTCTGAATTAAAAAAAAAATTGACAATTTTAAATTTTACCATGGAAATGATTTTATTATGTAAATGATTTGGGGCAAACTCATATGCTGAGGGCTGACTCACATCACTCTGAATTAAAAACTATATATTTTACCATTATGAATTTTACCCTGGAAATGATTTCATGTAAAGTATTTGGCGCAGGCCTATGATAACTTCCTTTTTCTGTATGAGAGCTACAGTTATGAGTCCAATTTCTTGGTTTATAATTTGTTAAAAATTTGGTTGAACAATATTGTCAAATCATATAAATATATATATATATTGATAATATATAGTCAGATATACTTTTATATTCTTTTCCTCTTACTATTGTTCAAATAAAAATGAATAATAATATATAAAATATATCTATATTTTTACCTTCCATTACATAGAGGTCACAAGTGATTTTTATCGATATCTGCGAGTTTTGAACTTTTCAAAGTTTAGAGCGATATGGTACAAAACATAAGTGTCATTTTACAAGTTTATTTTACCTTGCTAAGACAAAAATAGACTACAATGAGTAACATTTATGTAGATATTGATATAACCTGTCCATAGCAATACTAATTGAGTGACCCGTTTTGGCTGTTGTTTACAGTTTGTTGCTCAAGAGAGGTTGTACTATAATTTCACTTGTATTGAAAATTAGAATAGAAATATTTTTTGTTATCAACTTCTAGTAGTATAACATTTATTGAGACTACATCATGTTATATGTCATTTGTGTTTACAATCATGGATGCATGCGGTGCAATCATAAAGTTCATGGATTTTATCTGGCAAAACATCACTTTTCAACCTAGTTTGGAATACATTTTGTGTGTTCTTTTGCCAGTCATTCCTGAGTAAAGTTTGAAATCTGGCCTATTAGTTGTTCATTAAAAGTTGTTGGAAACTTCCAGGAATTTGCTAATTTTACAAAACTTACTGTATTCAAATTTGCTTTAATTTCACAGAATGCTATTCAATGACCTTTTTAATGGAATCCCATTAAATCCCTATATTATATATTATATACAAGTCACCTTACTGACCTATTTATATTTCATATTTAACATTAATAGGAGGTGCTAGAACATTGTACTTAATTATGTCAAATAAATACATGTTATTTGTTTATCTTGTTGGTTTTATCATTGGTCTGTCCTTACCCTTTTTCCATAGACCCTGTGAGTGGTATTCTCAAAGCATATTCATAGAAAACTTGAGAGGTGAGCCATGACTGAGTTTTGGAACTTGTGGCTTAAGCCGCTTCACCTATGAATATAATATTTATTTACATTTTGTATGATAATAAAAGCTATCACCATTCGTGTTAATTGAATCTGGCTGATGAAACTGAAATTGCTAGCCACACAGACAATCCAATGTGATACAGAAAGAGTGACACTGTGACATTATCTAGCCACCCACACCAGGAACGGACTCAGAATGTACCATCCTGTATTTTCAAAGGGAAGTCACTTTTGCAAACTTAAAATAAGTCAAAACATGTTGCTTCCCTAGATATGAAGATTGGGCAAACACCTAACTATGTTGCCTCTATAATATATATGTTGTACTTCAGAGTTCCTGCCTCTAGTTTTCCAGGGGATGTCATCCTTACCAATATGCTTGTGTCTCTTCAAGGGGAAGTCACTCTTACAAACTTTAAATTAGTCAATAGAGTTATTTCCTCTGATTTCAAGGGAAGCAACTCTTCTACTGCACTACAGAGCAGCCTTCCTTAATTAAATGGGGTAAGTCACTTTCACTGACTACAAATTCTTGTACTTGACTGTATTCTATAGAGTTTTTAGCGCAAGTGACAAGGTGAGCTTTTGTGACCACTGTTCATTTGTCCGTCAATCAACATTTCATTTGTCCGTCAATCAACAATTTGTTTGTGTAAATACTAGACGTCTGAAATTTGGCGTAATTGTTATGAAACTTGGTCACACTTATGATCATCTCAACAAAGTCAAATTCAATAATGAGTCATCCGAGTTTAAAAACAAGGTCACTAGGTCAAATAATACAAAACTTGTGAACTCTACTACTAGAGGTCACAATTTTGGCTTTAGGTTTATGAAACTTTGTCACAAAGATTATCTGGACAAAATCTAGGTCAAGTTCGATATTGGGTCATTCGGGATAAAAAAAACTGTCACTATGTCAAATCTTAGAAAACCTTGTGTAGTCACTAGATGTCACATTTTTGGTCGAATCTTTATGGAACATGGTCATTATTATCATCTCAACAAGTACTAGAGCAAGTTCGATATTGGGTCATCTGAGGTAAACAAAACTAGGTCACTAGGTCAAGTATTTCATAAAGCTTGTGTAGTCACTAGAGGTCACATTTTTGCGTAATCCTTTCGAAACATGGTCTTGAGACTTAAAGATCATTTTAACAAAAACAAGGTTCAGTTTGATATTGGGCCATTTGAGGTAAAAAAATAGGTCATTGGGTCAAATCATAGAAATACCTCGTGTAGTCACTAGAGGTCACAATTTTGGTCTACTCTTTAAGACACTTGATCACAATGAACATCTCTACAAAATTTTGGTCAAGTTGAATATGAGATCCTTCCACGTAAAAAAGAGGTCACTAGTTCAAATCACAGAAAACCGTGTGTGGGGTACAAGAGGTCACAAAGAACAAAGTTAAGACAATATGAAAACCTTGTACATGTTTGCATAAAGGCTGCATTTTCTTAATTCTTAGAAGTTTTTTAAAATGGGTTTTAGCTCACCTGAGCACAAAGTGCTTACTTGAGCTAGTGTGATCAACATTTTGCCCTTCTACCGTCATCAACAATTGCACTGTAAAAACTTTAGTTTTCAAGGAAAGCAACTCTTGTCCCCTGTACTGATTACTGATTTTATTACCGATTAATTAAACTTAAAAGTCATACACAATTCTTCATTCAAATGGACTTTCTTGCATTTTAAACGACGCCTTGTGTGTAGATATGTAAATTTGTTTTGTTCCAAACTCTGGCTCGCCTTGCATCGCTCAAATATCGTGCTTCTTGTTCCTTCTACAGGCCCGTAGGTACGCAGCATCGGTGCATATCTTCCAAAATAAGCAGAATTGTGGGAAAAAGCAAATTAAACAAATAGACCATAGAATTATTTGCATCGGTGCCTTTTTTAAATTTTTGGCTCTGTATTATTACGTCCCTGGTCTAGATCTATGATAAACATTTGCTTGAGCATCACTACAGCCACGTGCGCCTGCGCGTGCTGCTATATATACTAGAATATCATTATGAGTGATAAATGAATCATAATGATGTTCTACTCGCTGTGATCGATTTTCCCGCCCTAATTAACAAAGCAAGTCGAATTCGCAATAATATGCGTATATTCAGTCTCCATTACTCGCTATTTGCTATTGTATAGTAGCGCATAAGCTACATTCAATAGCCACTCTATTTGGGATTGCCTAGCTTTGTATTTTGGGCTAATCCGTGACGTATTTATGACGTATCGGGGTATTTTCCCCAGGATGTAAATAAAGCACTTCCGGGGAGTATGGTTTAAGGCTATCAACAATTGAACTGATTAAAACATGAGTGATGAATGGATACTTGAACTCTGATCACAACTGAGTGTTAAAGTACTAACAACGAATCAGTGAAACGTGTTATAATCTCACAGAGGACTAGCTGTTTTCATAGATTATATGTTGAATAATAATGTACATAGCGTGTTAAAATTCTATAAATAGAACCAATCAACTACGGAATTTAAATTGTGGGGTACGGGCTTCCGTAACAAAAGTAAGTATACACATGTATATAATAGGACTACTATAAACTTAAATTTAGTATAGGCTTAACACGTACTGCTTCATGTAATATGGATGTGGTCTATGCTGTATATGAGCTTGGTATTTCTTATCATGTTCAATTATCAAACATATCGTCTGCTCAGCGGATATCTCTGTTGGGTATTCTTTAAGCTAAGTGGATCTGGTTGGTATTTGAAATATCTTAGCTATGAAGTACGGTGATTAATCATCATTCAATGAGGTTTTTGAGATTTTGGCTTTTGAGATTTTTTCTCAAGGACAGTTGTGGACCGAGAGTGCTACCCACTACTTGATTAAGACAGCCCCATCTTCATTGAGGGGGTAGCGACGTTGTCGTATCGTGATGATCGAAAAAAATTAAAAAAGAAAATTCATGTGTAGATTATACATCTTTAACACAAATACATCAATTTCATAATCAAAACATAATTATTTATATAATCTTCATTAATATTACTCATGATGCTACACTCTATAATTGTATAGATCTATACGTTCATGGCATAATAGGAACATGTATATGTAAGCATACACATCTGATCTTGCATTTGTTTGTTATTAGTAGCATATGTACTCGTTACTTGATAATAAATCAATGTACGAAGTAGCATTAAAACTAATTTGCTTGAGCAATGCAATTAATTACAATACACCGGGTATACCAAATGACAAACTATAAATCTGTATGTTTGCATTCATTATAGAAACACGACTACATGTACTTTCTTTCAAGTGACATGACTGATTTCTATTAGCTTTTTATTGTACATGTATAATAACGTTACACTTGCTAACAGTAACTGTATTATTCCACGGTATAAACATCTGATGTTTTCTGACAGTAGATATTCACAAAGCTGACTGGAGAGAAATAACTGCTAGATTCTAGCACAAAGTACTAGCACTAGTAAACATCAACGTTTCAAAGAAAACATAATATTTTTATAAAGATGTTTTTTCTATCAGTTTAACCTGGCCTGGTGATTATAAACGTTGCAGAACGTACTCCATGCTTAAACTCTGTACTCCAATTAGAGCATGTTTTTTTATAAAAAAAACTGTTGCAACTTCTTAAAATACTGGATTGAAACATACTATATGGGGTTCATTTTCTTATTAAGATCATTGTTACAAGCTGATGTTGTTTTTTTAGCTTATTAGGCACGATGATTTAGCATCATATATCCAAGTTAGGTAGGTTAGAAACGGCCACATATATAGCGTTAACATAAATACATTCTTAGATTTACTGTCATTCAGCATTGTTTTAATAACAGAGAAGTCACCGCAGATATTCCCTATTATCGACAGATTAATTCATCACATGGACCAAAAGTTTCAACATGCGCGCTATTTTCTTCTTTCACTGTGTTATCTTACATAACGCAGTCTGCATAACATTTATCTGAAATCAAACATTCACAATATCAGTATTATAATTATAACAAAATACAAGATAATATTAATAAAAAATGCTTCATTCAGACATATGCACGTACAAACAATGCATTGTTATATTACCACGGACTGACACCACACCAAAGACGAAATAAAAAATGGTACCAGAAATTCCGTTGCTAGACGCTCAGCTAAAAGGGAAACTGGCTTCTCTTTTCTCATACCCTCGTGGCGATGGATAACATCAGGAATGAGGTGTCGAGAGTGATTAATATACGTTGGAGAAACTAGTTTTACAATCGACCTTAAGTAAATTAAATAGTATAGATATTTGGGAACATAATAAGTAAGTCAATATCTATCACAAAATGTGCCGATGTTTCCTTGGACCATCATATAAGTCAGTTAAACGCGACTGCAATGGTCATTCGACTCATTTGGCTACAGGCCTAATTGTAATAAAATTAAAATTTGTGCATGTACATTGTACGCAAGTGTCGATTTCTGGTGACTATTACGCTAAATCTGTTACTGTCACAGTCATTCAATGGATGTAGTTGATTTTTACTCCGATTTCTGTAATTCAGGGCTTACAGGTAATATTTTAAAGTTCTACACTTTGTGCATTATTACGATGAGTGCAGCCATGGGCCTTGTTTTCCAACACAGTAAGACTGCAACTCGGAATTAGATTTTAGAATTGACAATATTTAAAAGCACTGCCAATTCTTTGCTAGTGAATTGAACCATTTGCAATTTTATATGATGATATAATTTGTTGTTACTCTTTGAACATGTGTATCAATTTATATTAAAATTAGTACATTTATACCAACGCAACTCAAAGTCTAATTCTGAGTTTCAATCTTAGTATGTTTGCGAATAAGGCCGCTGTAAGTACGGTGGTGGAATATTGACTTGCTGTTTGAACGTTTGTTTGCATTGGACTGAAAAAGTCGGAAGTGTGTATTTTTAGTAATCCGGGCAACCCCTGATTTGGGAGTCAGTATTGTGATATACGTGCAAGGAATCCAAAATACCCTAACATTGAAATGAAACCCAAATCACTCCTTATGTTTCGTTTACATTTTTTGTATTTGATTTTACGCGTACAGCACCGATACACGCGAGACTATAACGCTCTTGGTTTGCAATCAGTTCATCTCTCTAGGCTCTTGTTAGGATGGAAACACCGAAAAGCATCCGTAGCTCAGTGGTTAGTGTGTTTGCCGTCTTATCTGGCGACCTGGGTTCAAATCCGGGTGGAAGCACATATATATGCATGCCATGTTTCAGTAGAAATAAAGCAAATAAAGGCTATGCTCGGCTTTTACATGTGTAACAATTGTACATGTTGTCTGATCCAATTATCTTATTTACCCGACTAAAAAGTGCACAATGATAATACAATGCATCATATTTATTACTTATTTCGTCCTTTCCTTGACGTTGTCAGGCCAGTTCTTGTGTTGTCTTCCTCTCTTTTATTCCCCGAGGCTATCGTCACGAGCCCTCGTGACGTGACCACACCACTGGAGATTTCTTCTATCTACGGTAGTGAACAAGGATTCGCTTGGTCCAACACGTACCTTCACACTCATTCGTCTTCTGGTCAAGATACGCCATTCGGACTATAAGCTGCCTTATGCATTTCATTTCGAATTCTCTTTTCTGAGTCTGCAAGGAGGCAGCAATCGAGGAGAGTTGTTACAACGAGTGAATCGTTGAGCTTTGATTTGGTTTTGTTGCTGATATTATTACTCTTTCAAATCTTCTCTAAATTGGACTTTGCTTTTGAATTTTTCTAGCTACGCTGATGTGGTCTGCACAAAATACGTCACAGACCAATAGAAGTGAGAACTAAATTGTAAGGGGTGTTTGATTTGTAGTTTAGAGACCACAGGCCTGAGAAATTACGTCACAAACTGCAGTTTTTACTTCCCTAATTTTTTCATCCATTCAATATATAGTAAATTCTTTTATCTAATGAATGAGTGAAAATATAGGGATGTTAGACTCTGTTTTGTGTGTGATATATTTTCTAAGGCGTGTGGATCCTCAGCTTGTTGTCAGCTCTCTCGCGTGCTTCTTGATGTTCTTCTACATTTTAAGTGATATTCGAACCCATTATATCGATGTACGATAAATGGTGGACAAATTGTAAAATACATATCGAATCAATACTTTAATTTACATGTGAACGTACACCGACCAGTCCTGCATTTGATTAGGCATATACATATCGACAGGCAAACATTAATGATTTCTTCAAATCAATGTACACGACACATTGCCCTGTGGCTGTAGCTGTCAACCAATACACTCAGATCTGTGATAGGTGTATCTTAATAAATAAAGTTACACCGTTTTTGTATAGACATACAAGCAAGCATTTGCACTTTGTGGTCATGTCGATGTTTCTTTAGGATGGTTAGGTCGTTTTAACAGTTCGTACTTTTAGATCGATTGAGTTTCAATTAACACTGGTCATCTGAACCAAGCCTGTATCTATTACATTTGAGGGATAGTGTGACAAGTGTCACAGGCTGTTCAAGTACACTCCTCTGGTCATCATATAGGTTAGAATTATGTCACTGGGTCAGGGCGTACTAATTAACACTACATGTCAGATAGTACGAGCTACACTTCGATCTACTTAGACTGTGGCGATGTTACCAGCTCTGCGCGAGTTTCATCAACACACACATATACTCACTGAAAAATTGGCGGTCTGCGCGAATCCTTTTTGAACATGAACACTTATCCGAGCAAAATACAGTCCTGTGTATTTTGGGATAAAAAAAGGCTATGTATTGATCACCAACGGGCTCAAACTGTGAGACCTAACCTCAAGCGAACTATAGTCATCCGTTCCTTGTCGTTTTCTTCAAATTATTCTAATCTATGACAAGCGTTGCCCACTTGGAACGTAACATACAACGGTCATGTCTGTTCTGATTCAAGAGCGTCTGATATTATCGCCAGTATGTCTTTAACATTTTCAAGAGTAGACTCTGTACATACAACGGTATTTAAAATGTTTTAAGTATACGTATAATGTCAGAGAACTACTCTTTACTGTCAACTTATGGAAGATTGATGTTTTTTTTTTGTTTTTCAATGCGAATTTAATTACAGAGCAACTCCAGGCTCTTTTCAAAGTTTCGACATCAGGAATTCAATTTTAGTTTGAGAAAAAAAAACTTATTTACAGACGTCCCTGGTATTGAGTCTTTTAAACGATCACGACGTCTCCATTTGTGTACACTTTATTTTATGTTAAATGGAATATGTGGTATCAGGTTTCAAACAGAAAATACGGAATATTAATCTTCATTATTTATAGCATAACTACATACTTATATTAGTTGTACATTAATCTTTTACGATTTCTATGACGTGTTTCATGAATCCATCATTGAATGTGCCGCAACAATGAATGGTAGATTAGTCTTGATAATACATTGTATTGACTTTAAACTACACATTGAGACGCACAAAATGATATAAATTACACAAACGCCTCCACAAATGAATTCTGATTTAACATCAACCACAAAATGCTTTCACCACAAATATTTGAAAAACTATACACCACACCCACACGTCTGAATATATACTGTAGGCTCACTTCATGACACATTAACATACCCGTATATTATACACACATGCTCCTCAGTTTGTCTGTTAATTATCGGATTTTATTAGTGCTTATTTGAATAAATATCAAATCAAATATCATAACGTAACAGTATCACTTTTAATTATTAGTTACGTCAAAGATGAACTTTAAATACGATTTAATGCGTGTCTATTTACGTAAACGTATCGATTTATAATAGGTTAAGTTACCAATTTTCTAGGGGTCTTTTCAGCTGTTAGGATGTCCAATCACCCTTTGACATTTTAACTCCCACCTGGTTATTGGACTACCTAGGGAAACCTACACTCGTGTCTCCCTGGCTCCTGTGGGTGTGGCAGCCAACATCGATCTGCGCCCGCCCCAGGAATAGACACTGCCCTCACAGACACCATTTTATACCATGGTGGAGTGGAGCATGTGGGTCTTGCTCAGAGAAATTAACCAGTGGTCCAGAAGGGGGTTGAACCCGGTACCTCTCCATTCAAGAAGCGCGCACGCTGCCCCTAGGCCACCGCCATCCATGATTCTATATTGCTCTATGTTTGGTTCTATAGTTAATCTTACAAAGATCATTACCACATAATATGGACATGTATGCAAAGAATACTTTACTGATCACCCACCATACTTTGTTCAGTGTTGTTATGACCACCTGTAAACAATGAGCTGTTTGCTTTTCCCTTGGATGCAACTATAGTAGGACTTTAAAACCTTAATACGACCGATTTTTTACTAGGACGTACACGCGTTTGACCTTAATACCGAGTCCTTTTCTTTTGACATATCATAATGTTGTGAGGGTATAGTCATAGAAACCCTTTATTATAAGTACGTGTCTACCTCCATGTGCTTGTTTCAAACCTTTACTGACGTGTACATATTTAGACTGAACAAAAATAGAAGACGTACAAAAGTCATGTATATAGAGTTTTGTAGACACAAAACAATTCCCATATTATCACATCGTTCCAATGACGCTGGTTCTGTATATAGATATAACATTTCGAAATCTATAAAACACACATACAGCAAAAATACCCTTCTCACTTGGCCTTTTATCACACGTGTATACTATATACTGTAAAACTATTGATATTCGCACTGAATCAATATTTGTTGGTTTTTCGGATGAACTAGAGTCATGAAATTAATTCACGTCGAATTACTGACCTCAAAAACCACGTTAGAATTTTTTTTCTAAATATTAACGGATTTAAGAAATCACTAAATGACCATTTTGCAATTAACCACGAATTTTGATACGCGCGAAAATAAATTATGTTATACTTCGTACGTACAACAGGGAAGTGACCTAGCGATAGTGCATGTATATAATGGTATGAGCCGCGTATATTTAAACTTCCGGGAATAGGTAGTAAAATCACCGGTTTGACATTTTGCCCCCGATGATTGGAACACGAATTTAGATATATCTATATAAAATCATAAAACCGCAGACATAAAAATACTCCGACGCTGATTCAAACGTAGAGTGACGTTACTAATAATGAGTTTAGTAAATCGATTGTTATTAATAAACCTGAATAATAATCTTGACGGTGAATATTTTGATATTTTTATATTTCTTATTGATATTATTCAAAAACTTACAATGACTAATAAATTATCACATATTACGTCACCATGATAAATTATACATGTATTTGCAAAAAAGAAGCACCCGGATGAGTAGCGAAATTAAAATTGAATTTAAGTACTTACAAATAAAGAAAGTTGGACAAATCTATTCATATCACTATACGTATAGTGTCATATTATGACAAGGCGCGTGGTAGAAAATTTATTGTATTGACATTTTATTTTATTTATTTGTCAAGCTTGGTTTCCAGTTTTATGCATTGCATTGTGGTATACTTAAAGTGACCAGCTTGCAAAGATGAGAGAATCGTTTAGTTGAAATATGTTGTGACTAGTATTTGGATAAAGCTCGTCTTCTTTCATAGTTTGATAAACGTATTAAGTACATAATCACTATACATGTATCTTATATAGTATATAATATAGTGATTCATACATGGTCGTGAAGTAGACTGAAGTGTGTTCATGCACATGTATACGTATAGTACAGTATGAACTATGTACATGTGAGTTTGGTGTTCAATGACTAGGCCCTATCGCATGACTGTATGACTATAATGACGTTTATGACTACATTTATTCAATATTCGGAGTTAATATTACTTAAGTGTCCTACAATATAGATCAATTAAACAGGACGTGATACTATACTGATGTAAACAGGAAAACAGAAACACTGTACATGTTGTAAGGATTATATTTATTTGTACTTATAAACAACAAAACTGGATTTTCAAATTAATGGTAAGATATACATGTATTTCTCTTTATTTATATCGATATCAACCAATAACAACAACAACGGCAACAAATGTATTCAGCATTAAGCCATTATACATGCTTCTAGCCTACATAACTTATAAATGTACAAAATTAAATAAATATGTGTAATATTGCTTAATTGACGGGCACGCCTTTAAAACTCAAATACGAGTTATTCAAGTAATGTAGATGAGTGTATTCACGTAGTGCAAGCGTAGTTTAAATAATGTCTCTAATTAATAAATATAATTTACACCAGTGTTAGCCTTGATAAGTGTGATGGATTACTATTCGGTAATTTCACTTGGATTTAGATTTGTTTTATTGTGCGTTAATAATGCAGCGCACATTAAGACATACAACAATTATTCATTTGCAGATATAGTTCAATTTAAAGAAACATAATTCTTAATGAGAACAAAATGGCCCACTCTTATGGTCAATTCATATCACTACTTATGTACATTCACGCCACCTTTACTAAACCTGTTCTTGTTTACGGGGCTTAACGGTATTTGCAAATACCGTACAAATCTGCCCGAATAATTTTGAAATAAATCTGATTTACTTACTCGATTTATTCGTTTCATAAATTGGTATATCTTCTCTATATATTGTCTAATGTCGAGTAGATTAAATGATTTCAGGAGTCATTTAGTATTCTGTGATGCGTGCCTTGTGATGCACATGGGTTTAATTGAGCGCTGTTTTGAATCATTCATTAACCACACAGTCTATGCGGATAAAACTTGGAATTTATTTGAAAAGGAATTATTTTATCCTAGAAGATAGAGGTAACTCTTGTGAAGTTCTTACACTAATATAACGAGTTGTCTCCCTTCCTATCAGCATTTCGACGTTTATTGTAGATACTGGTCCTTTTGGGTGGGGTTAAAGCGATAGCCGAATTGTGTCGTATTCGTTTGTATTTCGCGTTGTTTAAAACGATATTGATGGCGCCGTTCAGCATAAGCTCGAATCCCACTATTAGAATATAACTTGTACCTGACTGAATATTAATACAGGTCAGTTGTCCTCGAATTTATGCCAGCAGTCTCAAATTCTACAGACATACCCGAACATTTTGGTATATGCCATGTCTTGTTAGCTTATCGTGCAGACCCCAACTTATTTTTCCTGGGATTGTCACCCTACCATACCTATGTGAAAGTGTTTAAAGTGGTGAGTGCTTTGCTGACTAATCTGGCGACCAAGGTTCACATCCGGGTACATGCACACATATTCAATAGAAGCAAGATATTTCAACAGAAAGCTGACTGGCACATAATAGCTATTCTTGGCACATTAGCTGCTGGCTTCTTCTTCACCGACTATGAATGACAAATAGTAGACAAATACAGTAGTTGATGTCTATGAAGCCAATCCTGGTTACATGATTATAAACGTTTTTCATGTCCAACTCAAGTTCGAACAAAAAAAGTTAAGTTACCAATTTTCTAGGGCTCTTTTCAGCTGTTAGGCCGCTCAAGCACCCTTTGACATTTTAACTACCCGGGTCATTGGGCTACATACGGAAACCTACACTCGTGTCTCCCTGTGTTAACTATTTGTCTCCTGTGGGTTTGGCAGCCAACATCGATCTGCGGCGCCCAGGAATAGACACTGCCCTCACATGTACCATTTTACACCATGGTCGAGTGGAGCATGTGTGTCTTGCTCAGAGAAATTAACCAGTGGTCCAGAGGGGGATTGAACCCGGGACCTCTCGACCCCGAAGCGCGCGCTCGTGTACCTCTAGGCCACTGCTCCCCAAATGCCTCACACAGTAAAACGTTTCGTGACCTTTGTGGTCGCTCTTTGTCCGTTCGTCCACAATTGTTAGTGTAGTCACTAGAGATCACACGTTTTGGCCTTTTTATTTGGTCACAATGATCTATTAAACAAAAACTTGATCAAGTGTGATATTTGTTGATCCGGGGTAAAACAGTAGGTCATAAGGTCAAATAATAGAAACACCTTCTGAAAACACGAGTGGTCACAATATAACCGAATATTTATGACACTTGGTCACAATGATCATCTTAACAAAATCTAGGTCAAGTTTGATTTTGGTCGCTGCATGGTTAAGACAATATTAAAAACTTTTACATGCATTTTAGGTTGCATTTTCTTAATTGTAAAAAAAAATGTAAATTATTTCTAAGGTCACCATATGTGCACACTGTGGCAGATGAGCTACCTGGGGCTCTTTCGGCCCTCTTGTTTTGACATTTTACTCGTTTTTTGTATTCATCATAGCAATCGACTCGTCAAAATGATACGAGGGCCAATCAATAATTTCGTGAACTAATTTTATGTAGCCAGTATAAATAGACTTACACACTTCTAGCCCCTAGTCCTTATTTAAGTAACACCCCGTACACAGTTTGCATTTATTCCATTGCTCGACCCATAACCGGAGCACGTGTTACAGGCCGTCACGTGACATCTCCCGAATTGTTTTGTTTATGACGCACCCAACTTCTCTCGGGGCTTGTATTTCTAACCACGCAGGCTATTTTTGAGTTTTTGAAATGGCCAGAAGTAGCCGTATAGTCTATTCTGGGTTATAGGATGGGTACAGTAACAGTTCAATATTCATGTTCTAGATTGTGTCCGAAACAACGCTGAGGCTACGGATTGGCGGATTTTCATAGTATATCAGAATTTCATACATTTGACGTTACATGTGCTTTCATTTAATAACCGATAACAACTGAGATTTAATTATTGCTACAAAAGTTTATAATAACAGTAGCTTTCGGAGAAACACAGTAATTACAAGTTATTCTTTGTGTGTCGCAAAATATTTCGATCAATACACTTTACCGACCGCCAATTTTACCAATCAATGGCCGGCGAATATGCGTATCGTCTTTGTTTGCTCCTCTTTTGCCCTTTAAGTACTTCTTCGAAAATGAAAATGCACTATTCGATTATCAAGATCCATAAAAACTGCATGCAACTTTTTCTGAATGTAGAAGACATATTGGCTGAGTAATGTATATATCTTTAATACAAAACGTTACTCGATCATACCAGGCGACGCCATTTTTAGTAACGAACGCCAATGACATGACGTTAGAATATTGCTATGACGTCATAAATGGTGACGTCATTAATCACTTTTTATGCTTAATAAATTGGATAATAAATAATCTTTGACCATGCAAAATTTCAATAAGCTATGTCATAGCGTTATGAAACAGTAGAATAAGTTCACGAAATTATTGATGGGCCCACGTATTTAGATGTGGCATTTACAAAATATGATAATTATGGGTATACATGACGACATCGAAAATAAAAACACATGTTTGCAAGTTTCTGCATAAACGTAATTACGAGAGGTTTTGATATGTGTACACGTTGATGCATTTTTGAGAGCTTCGCCCATTCTTGATGATTGAAGACGCTTACTAAGTGGATGTGGTTGGTTTACACACTGACTTATTTATCTTAGAATAATTTATTGCATTTTAAGAAATACTAGTATCTACGTGTACATACATGCATCTCGACTCTCGAGGTACCCTACTGTCAAAGGGGGGGGGGGGGGATCGCGAGGGAATATTTTTGCAATATGCACGTATTCGAGAAGTTAGCGAAAATGTAATTATGCTCCTAAACATATTCTACTGCAGTGAAACGTAGCACCCGATACGTTTGGAGTTACACGCTTGAAGCAGGTCTTATGTTGTGGGGTTACGCGGTTCATAACGAGACATGGTACTACCATTATACCATGTGGTATGAGGTTACTCGCTTCGTATATACCATGTAACCTCACTCATGGTATGGGTTTCTCGCTTCGTAACGGACAACCTCAACCTGATGGTATATAGCATGGTATTAGATCTAATTCGGAAATATACGGAATGTGTCTGGAAGAAAGTGTCGACCATAGAATGCAAGTTTTACCCGCCATTTTGACTGTTTGAGGTGAGTGTGAAATACATATATTTAAATAAGCGATTTATATCACTTTTTGTTATATGAACAGCCAGCAACGGTACGTATTGATTAAACATAATCAACTGTCTACATCTGAACTGTTATTTCGTTCATAACTGTGTCTAAAAATTGTTTGTCGAACCTGATAAGTGAGTCGGTTAGCCGAGGATTGTTGAAGTTTTTAAGAGTCACATGACATGTGTTTTATATAACCTTTATTTCGAAAATGCTCGAATAGTTGTATTATATATATTTGATGACGTACTAAATAAAGCAAATATAAGTTATAACACGCACATTTAAACTCCTAGACATTAAAAAACATACTAAACTCGTTATTTGAAGGGCACTTTTATTCGTCACCAAAAGCCTTCGACCCAGGGATATTTTCTGAAATTCAGAGTAGGCCCCCTATGTCTGTGTATTTAATCCTTTGCATAACGATATGCAACATTGATAGAGGGCACATGCTAAGATCATGCAGACAAAGCAACACATGAATAGGAGAAGGAAACATACAGTTTATAAGCATTGAATGAATATATCAATAGGTCCTTTCACTGCTTGGCATAGGGTAATTTTATGGCATTGAGTATTGTTTCCTAATTGTTAATTAATGTATGTAGCCTTACTGGACATGATTGTTTATTAGGACTGTATACTGTAAGTGGTGTTATATTTAAATAAAGTAGAGGTAAACTTCTGGGTATAAGTGCCTCTATAGTCTGATGATGTGGCCATCATGTTTGTCTTGAACCTGCCCCCCCCTAAGGCTAAATGCAATAATTACACTTTACTGACAGCTATCTAGATTGTCATCTAAGCATACATAACAACATTCTTCCTCTTCTGACACTCACATTTTATATAAATTAAAGCAAAACAAGTGCCCAGTGTGCAGTTTGAACACTCAACCCACTGAACACTATATATATAATACTAAATAGGCATGGGTGGGTATTTTAATTTTTTGTCATCAAAACCCTGCCATACCCCCGCGGGGGGCAGCTGACAGTAAAATATCCAGTATTTCTCCGGCTTCTGACCATTAAATATTGTCCCTGGCATATTGATGAGGAGAAAAATTCCCTGCCATTTCAACCACAGCTATCCATCGCCCATCCCCAGGGGTAGGGGGCAGTAGTTGCAACTGATTGGTGCATTACTTCCACCCTGAGAAGGGCTGGGGATAGGTAGGAACTAATTGAACATGCGTGTCGTGATACGTATCGTATCATAAGGTCTGTATTGTGATATGTATCCTGAGATGAGCATATTGTTACATCCCTATTAAACAAATGCAACACTGTACAGTGGTCAAAGATAGCCAGATTGAGACAGCAAGCATGTCTTTGGGGGAAACAGTCCTGTGTTTTTACTTTTCCGATTTAATACTCTACACTGCCATGTATTCGGGGCTTTTGAATCATACAAAATTATGCATTTACAAATATATATATACAGTCATAATGAATTTAATTAGTTTTAACTTGTTCTTTTTACTATATTTTAGTTTTGTGACTGGTGTGATTGAATGTGTATGTAGAATCCTGAGTGATGACTTCAATAGATGGTGAGAAAGTCGACAATAAAACAAGATGGCTACAGTCACTTGAAGGTAAGAAATATGTTTGACAATATCATTCAGTTATAATCAATGACTGGCTAGATGTGACATACTGCTGAAACTGTGAGTGACATACTGCTGACACTGTGAGTGACATACTGCTGACACTGTGAGTGACATACTGCTGACACTGTGAGTGACATACTGCTGACACTGTGAGTGACATACTGCTGACACTGTGAGTGACATACTGCTAACACTGTGAGTGACATACTGCTGGCACTGTGAGTGACATGCTGCAGACACTGTGAGTGACATACTGCTGACATTGTGAGTGACATACTGCTAACACTGTGAGTGACATACTGCTGACATTGTGAGTGACATACTGCTAACACTGTGAGTGACATACTGCTGACACTTTGAGTGACATACAGCTGACACAATGAGTAACATACTGCTAACACTTTGAGTGACATACAGCTGACACAAGGAGTAACATACTGCTAACACTGTGAGTGACATACTGCTGAAACTTTGAGTGACATACAACTGACACATATAGTGACATACTGCTGACACTGTCAGTGACATCCTGCTAACATTGTGAGTGACATACTGCTGACACATTGAGTGACATACAACTGACACAGTGAGTGACATACTGCTGACACTGTGATTGACATACTGCATACATGGTAAGTGACATACTGCTGACACAGTGGGTGACATACTTCTGCCACAGTGAGTGACGCACTGCTGACACTGAATGACATACTGCTGACATGGTGAAGGACATACTGCTGACATATTGGGTGACATACTGCTGACACAGTGTATGACATACTGCTGACACTGTAAGTAACCTACTGCTTACACATTAGGTGACATACTGCTGACACTGTTAGTGACATACTGCTGACACAGTGAGTGACAAACGGCTGACATTTTGGGTGACATACTGCTAAAATTTGGCACTGTGAGTTACAAGGTGAGTGACATACTGCTTACACAATGAATGACATACTGCCAACATTGTGGGTGACATACTGCTGACACTGTAAGTAAAAAACGGCTGACATTTTTATGTGACATACTGCTAAAATTTGACACTGTGAGTGACAAGGTGAGTGACATACTGCTTACACAGTAAATGATATACTGCCAACATTGTGGGTGACATACTGCTGACACTGTAAGTGACATACTGCTGACATGTTTAGTGACATACTGCTAACACTGTAAGTGACAAACTGCTGACAAAGTGAATACCATACTACTTACATGGTGAGTGACATACTGCTGACGTGGTGAGTGCCAAACTGCTTACATGGTGAGTGCCATACTGCTGACATGGTGATTGACATACTGCTGACACTATGAGTGGTATACTACTCACATGGTGAGTGACATACTGCTGACGTGGTGAGTGCCATACTGCTGACATGGTGAGTGCCATACTGCTGACATGGTGATTGACAAACTGCTGACATTGTGATTGACATACTGCTGACACTATGAGTAGCATACTGGTGGCACTGTTGATGACATACTGCTGACACTGTGAGTGAATATTGCTGACATGCTGAGTGACCTGCTGCTGACATGTTTAGTGACATACTGCTGACACTGTGAGTGCCACCCTGCTGACACTGTGAGTGGAGACATACTGCTGGTGTGGTGAGTAACATACTGCTTACATGGTAAGTGTCATACTGCTGATGTGGTGAGTTACATACTGCTGACGTGGTGTGTGACATACTGCTGACATGATGAGTGCAATACTGCTGAAACAGTGAGTGCCAAACTGCTTACATGGTGAGTGGCATACTGCTGACATGATGAGTGGCACTGTGAGTGACATACTGCTGACATTGTGAATGACATCCTGTGGACACTTTGAGTGAAATACTGCTGACATTGTGAATGATGTACTGCTGACACATTGAGTGTCATTCTGCTGATACTGTGAGAGACATACTGCTGACAAAGTGAGTGTCACACTTCTTAAACTGTGAGTGACATACTGCTGACACATTGAGTGACATACAACTGACACAGTGAGTGATGTACTGTTGACACTGTCAGTGACCATGGCAAGTGACATACTGCTGACAATGAGTGACATACTGCTGACACTGTAAGTGACATACTGCTTACACATTTAAGTGACAATACTGCTGACACATTGAGTGCCATTCTGCTGACACTGTGAGTGACATAATGCTGACACTGTGAGTGACATACTGCTGACATTGTGAGTGACATGGTGAGTGATATACTTCTGACACTGTAAGTGACATATTGCTGACATGGTGAGTGACATACTGCTGACACTAGGTTGACATACTGCTGACACGAGGAATGACATACTGCTATCACTTGGACTGACATACTGCTGACATCAGAAATTACAAAATGCTGACACTGTGGGTGACATATTGCTGACACTGTGGGTGACATGCAGCTGACAAATTGAGTCATACAATGCTGACACTAAAAATGACATACTGCTGACACTATAAATGACATACTGCTCTCAATAGGACTGATTTACTGCTAACACTAGAAATGACATACTGCTATCACTTGGACTGACATACTGCTGACACTGTGAGTGACATACTGCTGAAATGGTGAGTGACATACTGCTGACTCTAGAAATGATATACTTCTGACATTGTGAGTGTCATACTGCTGGTACTAGGAATGACATACTGCTGTCACTAGGAGTGACATACTGCTGGCTCAGTGAGTGATGTACTGCTGACACTAGAAGTAACATGCTTTTGACACTAGGAATGACATACTGCAGACACTGTGAGTGCCATACTGTTGTCACTGAGTGACATAGTACTTATACTGTTGTCAGAGTGTCATACTGCTGACATGATGAGTGATGAACTGCTCGTTTGGTGCATAACATACTGCTGACACTGTTAGTGACATACTGCTAACACTAGGAGTGACATACTGCTGACACAGCGAATGGCATACTACTGATTCTTGGAATGACATACAGCTGAAACTGTTAGTGACATACTTCTGACACTGTTAGTGACATACTGCTGACGCGTTTAATGACATAATGCTGACACTATAAGTGCCATTCTGTAGAAACTGTGAGTGACATACTGCTGACACTAGGAATAACATACTGCTGACACTGTGTGTGACACACTGCTGACACTGTGAATGACATACTGCTGACACTGTGAATGACATACTGCTGACACTAGGAATGACATACTGCTGACACTGTGAATGACATACTGCTGACACTAGGAATCACATATTGCTGACACTGTGTGTGACATACTGCTGACACTGTGAGTGACATACTGCTGACACTGTGTGGGACATACTGCTGACACTGTGTGTGACATACTGCTGACACTGTGAATGACATACTGCTGACACTGTGAATGACATACTGCTAACACTGTGAATGACATACAGCTGACACTGTGAATGACATACTGCTGACACTGTGTGTGACATACTGCAGACGCTGTGAATAACATACTGCTGGCACTAGGAATAACATACTGCTGACACTGTGTGTGACATACTGCTGACACTGTGTGTGACATACTGCTGACACTGTAAATGACATACTGCTGACACTGTGAATGACATACTGCTGACACTAGGAATCACATACTGCTGACACTGTGAAAGACATACTACTGAGTCCTGACACTAGGAATCAAATACTGCTGACACTGTGTGTGACATACTGCTGACACTGTGAATAACATACTGCTGACACTAGAAATCACATACTGCTGAAACTGTTCGACATACTGCTGACACTGTGAATGGCATACTGCTCACACTGTGTGTTACATACTGCTCTCACTATGAGTAACATACTGCCGACATCGTGTGTGACATACTGCTGACACTTTGAGTGCCTTGCTGCTGACATTGTGAGTGATATACCGCTGGCACTTTGAGTGACACAGATATGACACTTAGGGTGACATACTGCTGACACTGTGAAGTACATACTGCTGACACTGTGAGTGACATACTACTGACACAATGGGTGAAATACTGCTGACACTGTACATGCCATACTGTTGACATTGTGAGTGCCATACTGCTGACTGTGTTAATGAAATACAGCTGACAATATGAGTGACATACAGCTGCCACTTTGTATTACATACTGTTGACACTGTGAGTGATGTAGAGCTTACACTGTGAATTACATAATGCTGACACTGAGTGGCATACATCTGATATTGTGGTTGACATACTACTGACCCTGTGAGTGACATACTGCTAACATTGTGTGTGACAAATTGTTGACATTTTGAGTGACATATTGCTACCATTAGCATTGACAAACTGTTGACTTGGTAAGTGACATATTGCTACCATTAGAGTTGACAAACTGTTGACACGGTGAGTGACTTATGCTCTCACCATAGTTGACTTACTGCTGACATAGTGAGATGAACTGGTTGGCATCCCAGGCTTGTATTTGTGCTGTACACTGGGCACATTAAAGAACCAAGGAGTCTCGTTGGAACAGCCCACCTGGATTCTTTGTATCACACCACTGTCTCTTCTACTTACTGTCCCTTCAGCAAAACGCAGGTCCCAATTGGAAATTTATAAGTGCTTGCACTTTTAGGAGTTATCCTTGACCCAGAGGGTTAAATAATTACCAGCCTGAATGATAAATACCTGCCAGGATGATAAATACCTGCCTGGATGATTGTTTAAATTAGAGTGGAATTTCTGGTGTAGATGATTGTAAGCTATTGTCTTTGCAATGATAAAATTGTTGAAATTTTGCTAAAGATTGTCATCTGATGACCCTGAAAGTATTTTAGCTCCTGTCAGTATGTGTTTGTGCACTCCTAAATAAGTTATTTTATTATCACGTTTATTGCATATGAAGATTTGTGGTCAATGAATTGATGTAAAGTTACTTTTATTGCTCAGAACTTGAACATTTTTAGTTAAATCATTTGTAGGAATATTATTTAGCATGTGCATTTGAGTTATGGCCCTTCACATAATCAACTAGCAAGTAGGGGCAACCGTGTCATGTGGATGCTTTTCCTTCTGTATGAAAACATTCCAAAATGCCTACTTAAATAAGAAGTTTTAAAATTGTATGCTTAATAATGAGTGATGTATTGAATAAAAAAAGGTTTTTATTCCTTTACAGGGCATAAAGTATCTTCACTGGCTTCCTACACACTACAGAATAGAATACAAGGTCTTGACTCCAGTTTTAAAAGCCCTTCAAGGAAAGCCCCTGCCTTCATCAGAAGTGTATTGCAAATACCCCAAAAAGACTGTTCTCGAGTCTCAAACTATGTGCCAGCGAGGTATGTGACGAGGAATGTCTCGTATGGTGATCAATGTTTAACTACATGAGTTAGCAGAGGGTGTATTAACACTTACTCTTGAAACACCGAAATCTCTGGTGACTTAAGTAAACATTGAAGCAGGGTTGTATAGTGAACTGTGAACACTGCCTTGTGTAGTAAAGCGCATGTAGACTGGCCATATAGTTCAGGAAGCCAACCGGATTTGAAACATTCATTATTGTGTATCTCACTTTTGTGCAAGAACTATAGATTGTGGACATGTTGATTTATGGAACTTGTCCATAGTTATAACTGTGATATACATTTTACCCCCATTATTTTGACAAGTATGTTCATGTTTAACCAAGTCTCAATTGCATTTGTACAGCACTTTAAATTAGTAATGAAAATGCAAAAAAGACTATAAATTTGGTGTGATAGTTATGTCAACTATTTAATAGAGTATAGATTTGTTCACATCATTGTTATACATGAAGTAACATGTTCTACAAAACCTGGTTTACAAGTCAGCATTTTTTTGCTCATTGTATCCACATCTGTCTAGGACAATTGGCAATAATCAACAACTACTGTCACTTCTTTAAAAAAAACAGGATATGAACACAATTCTTGGTGAATTTTATGATCCTTTTTTAAGGTATCTCTCAATTTCCTTAATACAGACTTGTAGCACTAAAAAGGGCAAATTCTTAAAAAAAAACTATTTATTCATGTAATTCCTAATTAAGCTTTTGCATCTATCCCAAGTAATGAATGCAAATTTTCTTGCTCACTTGTTTAGATTTGTTAACTTATTTAGATATATTATTTAGTAAATTACTAAAGAAGGCTTTTTTAAAATTTAAATATATGTATGCATTCTGCTTGCTTGTTAGGCTCACACAATTAATAGTCTTCTTACACTATGAATCTGCAAGCAACTAGCTGTTTACGTAGAAGTATGTTTTGAATAGGTTTTGTCCAAAATAGCTCTAATATTTCGCAAAATTTGCTGTATTTTTGTGCTCGATTGTGCTTGAAAGCCTGCTTTAACCACTTTTCTGAAATTGAAACTCGCCAGAAATTATCTTCTCCTACTTATGTAATAATTTAATTGCTCAATATTTTGATCTGCATATTAGTTATTTTGAAGATTGGCGACTTCACTGTATAATGTCAAAAGTAAATACAGGAGTGTGGCTGTGTCATCAATTATGTACGTATGCATGCATGTATGTATAAATGTATATATGAAAGGGAAACCGTAGACTTTGAGAGAAAAAAATGTATGTATGTATTTTTTGAACTATTTATAACGATTATATACTTATATGTTTTTGACCACTCGGATGATATTGATGATGTAAAATTGTTCTATACTCATGGATTGTATATAACTATTGTATTTGAAAATAAACTATTAATATTATTATAATTTAAGCGTGTATGTTAGAATGTGCTAGCATATCATTGTATTTTTTCTTCCAATTATTTTTCAATATGTGTTGTATGTAAAGTCATGGGCATAATGCCTAATGTTTCTGGACATAAACCATATACAGCAAACACCTATTAGCAAGGAAATTAAAAATGGTTTAGCTTTGTTTAGAAGTTGCTCTCTACAGTTGTAAAAATTAATAGTATATAACAAATAAAGAAAAATTGGAAGATATTGCTATTATTACAGAGATTGTGCTTTCAAGGTGGTCATTCTTAGAGGTTGTGTATGTACTTGGTACAATTAATGTTGTGATGTTTTCGTGACGGACATGCATTGATCTCCAAATATATCCCAAAATAAAAAAAAATATATAATAGTTTATTGTTACTTTTCCAAAGCTGAGGTCATTCCTGGTAATCAATCACCAAGAATGGAGAATAGCCAATTTTCCTTTTATGCAGAGCGACAAACAAGGTAGTTACTTGTACTGGTGACAAGTAGCGCCATCAGGAAAAGAATCCAGGACGTCCCTAACTAAAGTGGATGTTCAACCATTAGGCTATACAGAAGGCTTGACCATGTGAACACCAAAAAGGAACAAACATAATAGGAAAGAACAGAAGTAGACCATCACAATTTAACGTGTCTGAAATGTTACTTGATTATGCACCATCTTTGATGTGGGGTTTATTGCTTTGCATATGTCCGTTGATTGGTCTGTTAGTGAGTTGGTAGACCAATTGGTTCCCGTTCAATAGCTCAAGAACACTAGACCATAGAATTTTGAAACTGTACACCTATGTTGGCCAGCAATGGCGATTGTCCATTGACAGGTTACCATTTCCAACTACTTTGGTGCCATGCTACAAACAATGTATGAAGTCTGGTGTATCAATACTGTATGCAGTACCAGAACAAGTAATTGATGCAGTACCAATACATAACATTGCTTGTCGTATGCAGTAACCAAAACATTACATAGCAATACATGTTGTTGCAGTATCAATGCATGTTGTATGCAGAAACAATACATAACATAGCAATACATGTTGTTTGCAGTATCAATGCATGCTGTAAGCAGTAACAATACATAACATAGCAATACATGTTGTTTGCAGTATCAATGCATGTTGTATGCAGTACCAATACATGTTGTATGCAGTTCCAATACATAACAGCAATACATACCACTGTGTTGTCTGCAGAATCAATACATGTCGTATGCAGTACCAATACATAACATAACAAGACATTTTGTCTGCAGTATCAATACATGCCGTATGCAGTACCAATACATAACATAGCAATACATGTTTGCAGTATCAATAGCTACATGTTTACTATATACAGTAGATACAGCTAATCTATAGTCCACACTGCCGATTAATTGTTTAGTTAAGTAACGTCTGTTGATCTGAATCAATAACTGATTATCCAGAAAATTTCTATTGTCTTGGCAAAAACGAAAGTCAATTATTCTCAAAATTTACCAATTTGCATTTTTCGTGTCAATGGGGCGTGACTTTCTCAATTTCTGTAGAAGTAAGTATGCATTCTTTGATCGTAGACAGCGCCTCTGTACAGAAGCAAACTAATGAAAAACAGCCTTGGGTTCGTTTTTTAATTTTTTATTAATTCATTAAAATGCTCAAGTTGTCGAAATAATTATTCCCCTGAAAACGTTTACATAAAATGCGCACGTTAAACGTCGTCGGTGGATGTACAATCCGCCCCGCTCATGCTTACCTGGCGTTGCCACAACAGAAGGATTGATTGTCTGAATGGAATAATGTAATTATCCATACGTCTATTAAATAGCTTGGACATGTAGTCACAAGTATAGAACATTTCATCTAAAAATATCAAGAAATATAAAGAATACGACACCAGTCCCAAAACTTTTCAAACACCCTACTTATTTAAATGGCAATTTTGCTGCACTTGACTCGTTGCTAATTGAACACAGATGTAATGTTACAAACTCAAATTTTCTCGAATAACGTCGAAGAAAAAATATCCACCACGAGATAGTCTACAGTGTAGGATAAGGAAATCTCACCCTCGGGTCGGAATTTTAACCAGGTTCTCGGCAAGCCTCGATCCTGTAAAACCCGACCACCGGTGTACATAGAAGCTCATGTTGGATCCTTATAATCCGCGGCATATAATCTTCGACTATTTAACTTGACTCACTGCCGATCTGAATATATTATAAATGTTTTATAGAGTCATATATATACGTTATGCAGTCAACATTAGAAATAAATGAAACACAGCAAAAGGGTGATCGCACAGTTCGAAGTCACTCGTCATTTAACAATTATGAGCTATACCTGGGTCACAATCTGGACGTTCACGTATCTGATGTCTAGGCATCTTGCACTAGTCGTAAATGTGTCCGATATGCAGACTTATTGTTTGATACTATCCAACTTTATTGTACGGCGTGCCGACAAGATACCTGACTAATAGGACTATTTATGTGAAGACTGCAGGAGCATTGGTTGTTTCCCGATTTCATCCACATGTGGTCTTGGTTGTATGCATAGGAGATTAACTGCAGATGGAAAGCAGGAGGCTCTCCAGTTTCTGAGAGAAGCGCCCGGTGCATTGGGGGAAGACTTGAGACATTACATGATTGTATGTGACATCGCAAACACATCGAGCAATTTGAAACCAGCCCTGCGTTCAGTTAGAATCTTCGTTCGGAGAACATATATTTTTTACCGAACTGTCTTACTGAACGACACCGAACGGAGAACTGAAAACAACAATGGCGGCGCCCATGAAAAAACTGCTATCGACGGACGATATGTCGGATAATGGGATGTCTACGAAGTATTTTTACATCGAGATAGCATTCTTTGATTAAGTAACGATCTCTGCAGGTAAATTTATAACAAAAAGAAAAAAAAAATTCATATTTTTGTATATATCGCCTTTGTAACATATTTTCGCGACCCTATGACGGATCGCCGTTTTTTCTTCGTGGGAAAAGAAACCACAGCATAATTATTTTCGTAATTGTTTACATAAATAACAAGTCTAGACAGTTTTAAATTGTTAGGCTACTCATTTCTGAATGATATAAGGTTATCCAATGCTTAATGGACGTTGATTTGAACATGGAGTTACATAGACAAAGTACTGTATATATATTTGAACAAAATATCATTCTGTAGGTCACTACTGTAGAATAAACATCTGTGATATATTAATTATGTAAATGAGTTAATCTAGAAGGGCTTAGATTTCATTTCCTATTGCCTTTTATAAAAAGGGTAACATTTGTTGATTATAGAGTCTACCTTATTGATAGGGGCCTGTCAAATTTGGCTTATGAGACACTGCATGCGTAAACTATCTCCAGAATCCCTTCTCGTATTGCTTGGTGCCTGGCCGAGATGGATCTAGTCTACAAATAATAACCTTTTTTAACTAGCTGGCAGCTCACCAACCGATTACTTCAGTTCAACACCGACTTGCACCAATTATAAGATTCAAACTGTCAACCTCCCGCTTCCTAGGCAGACCACTTAGCCACAGGCGCTTTCATTTCTGATCGCTTGTTACATGTTTTACGCCCGAGTAGTAATGAGCCAGTCAATTGAAAACCAGTGTCTATATAACTAGACATATAAAACCTAATAACGACGGTGCCGAACCAAAACCCTGTAACTCAATTTGGCGTGAAAACTTTTTTGCAGCATCCGCATCTACTAGACGTTCCACGCATTTCTGTCTTGTCGCCATCTAAGTAACGCAATTGGCTATTGAAATGGCGACAAAACAGAAATGCGCGGGATGTGTAGCAGATAAGGATGCTGCAAAAACAGTTTTGCGCCAGAATTGAGTAAAGGGGTTTTGGTTTGGCACCGTCGATATGTTATATGCGGTCAAATTATTCAATGCTGAATTGTATCTGATGGTCCAGTTAAAGAGACAGGATGAAACACAAAAAAATCATGCATTCATTTGTTATTGCAGTAGGCCCTACTTAATAATATGTGATTTCCAAAAGCTTTTGTTATGTATTTTTCAGGACTACAGAATTTTAGAAGTCTGCCAGGAATATAGATGCCATCCTGAAGAATTGATTCAATAGCCTTTAGGGATGCGGGTACCCTCAGAAAGTGTCATTACTATCAGTTCACAGCTTCAATAAAGTACTGGTTGGAAACTTAGGGTACTGCTATCAGAACTAATCTGATTTTCAACTTCTATGGAACTTTAAACTCATCCAAAAAATATAAATATAAGGAATTAACGATATCAATGTGCTAGGTTCTATCAGTGTTGACATGCGTAATACATCAAGGAATTCCTGCAGTGTTATAGGTATCTTATCACAATTCTGTTGCAAGACGATTGACCTTATCACATATCTAATGAAGGCAGAAGAACCCATGTGATGTATCGGCAGACTCTTATTAAAACATGATCAATGGCGAGGAAACATAATATATTTATCTTATTATATGAACCCCATGCATTCTGTAAGTTGTTGTTGTATTCAACAGTGTCTTTATAGATGTGTTTATTTAATAAAATCCATTCACCCTAGATTATAATTAAAACATATAAAGCAATAACGCTGTTGTGATACTCTGTCTGTTCGCCATCCTGCCTGCCCAAAGACCTACAACCTCCACCTATTTTCAGGTTACTAGGTCAAGGTCACCGGGGGGCATTATTGTTTCACAAACTCGTCTTGTTTTGCATGTTCTGTAACCTGACCAGAAGCCTGATGCATAGCCAAAGCACTATCAAGCGCTTTTTGGTAGCACTTTACTACATCTATGCAACAACAGACGACATATGCTGCCAGATGTATTATGTAAACTTCACAATTCAATTTCGGAATGTGAACAAACATACCTATGGTGTGAATGAGACATAAATAAATGATAAATATGTATGACAGATGGTCACCAAGACAATGACTGTATAGCTTGTGGACAATTAAACTACCTTGTTTACAAATACAGTAAAACTTTGTTAAGGTGAGCAAAATTGCTCTATGTAGTAAATCAAAATATGATTTGATCCAATTGTGTTACTCTCATAATAACATTTAATAAAGCATAATTTATTTACAACATTTACATACGTAATTATAACAATAAACGGACCAGTTACTGAAACAACCATGGTCTATCCCTCAATATAACACTTGTATACATGGCTAGTTATATTGTGTGCAAGCTATACAACCATTATCAAGTTCAGTATGATTAATGTGCTGCATAAAAAGACAAAAGAAAACATGCTTGATAAAAGTCACTGTGACTGATCTCAAGATTTATAGGGGTCATCTACTGTTGCTTGCCAACCTCCATGTAGAGTTTGAAGATCCAAGGGCAAAGCATCCTCCATTTAATGAATGAAAACCATTTGATCGACTGACCTATGGACATGTGCAAAGATGGGGGGCAAAAATATTGTTTTAATGAAGGACATCTTGTTTATTTTCAGCACAAAAAATCACACTGAAGTCAAAACAATTCTTGAAAAGAATAATTCAAAACTGAACAGAACACTAAACAAGATGAACACATATTTATCATTTCACAAAACACAAGAAATTCACTATGAAGAACAAGACTGCGTTCTATAAACGCTTATGCCCCCGTGGAAGCCATGTCAATAAGTCTAAGTCCAAAATTAGGTCAAGGTCAAAATAGAGTCAGGTGATACAGGCGTGTGGAGAGTGGTCAAATAAAACATCCATGCAAGTTTGAAAGCTTTGTTGCAAGCCATATTAATGCTAGAAGAAACGGTCAATTTGAGTTAACCAGGCCGGACAAACGAACGGACGGACGAACAGACAGGTGAATCACTATATGCCTCCCGATCTATCGATGCGGGGGCATAAAAAGCATCATTACAAAATTCAATGGTGCAAATTTATACCAAGCTGGTCAAATTGTTGAAACGCTGACATTGTTAGTGGTATGCATCTGTGCAAACATTTGAGCCTTGGATATTCTTGGAGAAAGTATAAATGTTTCTTGACAGTTAATCAACTTTAGTTCAGTAACTATTCACCACACACATTCAATAGCCTATAAAGTTGAACTGGTGATTTTCAGCTTTTTCAGATATTTCTTGAAAAGGTTTGATTGTGAGGGTCTTCCTGTCTTTTTTCCCATGCAACTTATACATCCTTTCTGAAATTGGTATGCCTGGCCCACAACATACAAATTAAGTAAAGTGCTGTCCAGAGATGTATTGTCCTTGAATTCTGACTTGAATTAAGATCTTTATGGTTGGTAACTGCAGCTTGACACTGTAAATAGAAAACAAATAACCCTTATTAAGGAAATTTGGTCTTAGAATTTAGTGTGAGTGACATATACAGTGTATGAGTGACATAGACAGTGTATGAGTGACAGAGACAGTGTATGAGTGACAGAGAATGTGTATGAGTGACAGAGACAGTGTATGAGTGACAGAGACAGTGTATGAGTGACATTGAAAGTGTGTGAGTGACACAGGAAAATGTGTGAGTGACATAGAAAGTGTATGAGTGACATAGCCAGTGTATGAGCAACATAGAAAGGGTATGAGTGATATAGGCAGTGTATGAGTGCAATAGACAGTGTATGAGTGCCATAGACAGAGAATGAGTGACATAAATGGTGTGTGAGTGACATAAATGGTGTGTGAGTGACATAGAAAGTGTATTAGTGACAAAGACAGTGTATGAGTGATATAGACAGTGTATGAGTGATATATACAGTGTATGAGTGACATAGACAGTGAGTGAGTGCCATAGACAGAGTATGAGTGACATAAATGGTGTGTGAGAGACATAGACAGTGTATGAGTGACATAGAATGAGTGACATAAAAAGTGTATGAGTGACATAGATAGTGTATGAGTGACATAGACAGTGTATGAGTGATATAAACAGTGTATAAGTGACATAGACAGTGAATGATTGATATAGACAGCGTATGAGTGCCATAGACAGAGTATGAGTGACATAGACAGTGTATGAGTGATATAGACAGTGTATGAGTGCCAAAGACAGTGTATGAGTGCCATAGACAGAGTATGAGTGACATAGAAAGTGTATGAGTGATATAGACAGTGAATGAGTGATATAGACAGTGTATGAATGCCATAGACAGAGTATGAGTGACATAGACAGTGTATGAGTGACATAGAATGAGTGACATAAAAAGTGTATGAGTGACAGATAGTGTATGAGTGATATAAACAGTGTATAAGTGACATAGACAGTGAATGATTGATATAGACAGCGTATGAGTGCCATAGACAGAGAATGAGTGACATAGACAGTGTATGAGTAATATAGACAGTGTATGAGTGCCAAAGACAGTGTATGAGTGCCATAGACAGTGTATGAGTGCCATAGACAGTGTATGAGTGATATAAATGGTGTGTGAGTGACATACACAGTGTATGAGTGACATAGACAGTGTATGAGTGACATACACAGTGTATGAGTGACATAGAAAGTGTATGAGTGACATAGACAGTGTATGAGTGACATAAACAGTGTATGAGTGCCATAGACAGAATGAGTGACATAAATGGTGTGTAAGTGACATAGACAGTGTATGAGTGACATAGAATGAGTGACATAAAAAATGTATGAGTGACATAGATAGTGTATGAGTGACATAGACAGTGAGTGAGTGAAATAGACAGTGTATGAGGGACATAGACAGTGTGTGAGTGACACAGGAAAATGTGTGAGTGCCATAGACAGTGTATGAGTGACATAGAAAGTGTATGGGTGACATAAATGGTGTGTGAGTGACATAGACAGTGTATGAGTGACATAGAAAGTGTATGAGTGATATAGACAGAGTATGAGGGACATAGACAGTGTGTGAGTGACACAGGAAAATGTGTGAGTGCCATAGACAGTGTATGAGTGACATAGAAAGTGAATGAGTGACATAAATGGTGTGTGAGTGACATAGACAGTGTATGAGTGACATAGAAAGTGTATGAGTGACAAAGACAGTGTATGAGTGATATAGACTGTGTATGAGTGATATAGACAGTGTATGAGTGACATAGACAGTGTATGGGTGACATAGAACGTGTATGAGTGCCATAGACAGAGTATGAGTGACACAGGAAAATGTGTGAGTGCCATAGACAGTGTATGAGTGACATAGAAAGTGAATGAGTGACATAAATGGTGTGTGAGTGACATAGAAAGTGTATGAGTGACATAGACTGTGTATGAGTGACATAGACAGTGTATGAGTGACATAGACAGTGTATGAGTGACATAGACAGTGTGTGAGTGCCATAGACAGTGTATGAGTGCCATAGACAGAGTATGAGTGACATAAATGGTGTGTGAGTGACATAGACAGTGTATGAGTGACATAGAGAGTGTGACATAGAAAGTGTATGAGTGTCATAGACAGTGTATGAGTGATATAGACAGTGAATGAGTGATATAGACAGTGTATGAGTGCCATAGACAGTGTATGAGTGTCATAGACAGAGTATGAGTGACATAAATGGTGTGTGAGTGACATAGACAGTGTATGAGTGACATAGAAAGTGTGACATAGAAAGTGTATGAGTGATATAGACAGAGTATGAGTGATATAGACAGCGTATGAGTGATATAGACAGTGTATGAATGCCATAGACAGAGTATGAGTGACATAGACAGTGTATGAGTGACATAGACAGTGTATGAGTGATATAGACTGTGTATGAGTGATATAGACAGTGTATGAGTGACATAGAAAGAGTGACATAGAAAATGTATGAGTGATATAGACAGTGAATGAGTGATATAGACAGTGTATGAGTGCCATAGACAGAGTATGAGTGACATAAATGGTGCGTGAGTGACATAGACAGTGTATGAGTGACATATAAAGAGTGACATAGAAAGTGTATGAGTGATATAGACAGTGTACTAGTGATATAGACAGTGTATGAGTGATATAGACAGTGTATGAATGCCATAGACAGAGTATGAGTGACATAGACAGTGTATGAGTGATATAGACAGTGTATGAGTGATATAGACAGTGTATGAGTGCCATAGACAGTGTATGAGTGACATAGAACGTGTGTGAGTGACAAAGAAAGTGTGTGAGTGACACAGGAAAATGTTTGAGTGACATGGACAGTGTATGAGTGATATAGACAGTGTATGAGTGACATAGACAGTGTATGAGTGATATAGACAGTGTATGAGGGACATAGACAGTGTGTCTATCGATACGGGGGCATAAAAATTATGTGAGTGACTTATATAAAGCGAGTGACTGATGGGCAAAGCATTCAAGTTATATATAAAGTGGTCGAGCGCAAAATAATGTGAATGAGTGACCGAGAAAGTATTTATATGGCATAGAAAGTAAGCTGGTGATGGGCAACTTTTTTATTAATAGTACTCAGTTAATACTGAAGTTGCAACAGCAACAGCAAGAGCATTCAGCAGTCTGAATGCAGAGTAAAAACTAACATAATTAATAAGTAAGATTTAAGGAATACCTTGTTCATGTGTATTCTAATTGACCATCGAAGAAGACAATTAGGCAGTTGTAGGGTTATCTCATCATAGACATACAGACTGTGCTTCAATGAGCTTACTGAATGGCCATCTAACCACATGCATGTAATATATTCAAACTAACATCCATCACTCAGTCAAGAAGTTGCCTTGTATAAGTCAGTAAGATCCTGTATGATGACCATAAGGACTGAAAAGAAAAAATGTATACATATAGTCAGCTATGGTATATTATCCACCAACACATCGAGGCCAGAGGGTGCCTGCTTATCTTTGAGACAAGCCCTATAATTTAGAAGTACACAAGCCCCATATTTGAGGCCTTTAATTGTTATTTCATGTATAAGGGATGATCAATATATAACGAGATAAAAAAATTCTAATCGTTTTTGATTTTGCGAAACCTTTTACCAGATGTAGCGACATATATTAGTAATGAATCTGTACATATTCAGGATCATAGCTTAGCCTACAACATGTTGAAATCTACGGTAGGTAAGGTAAAACTTATTATGCATAGGCGTGGTATATTTCTTGTTAAATTTCACCAGCGTTGATTGGTTAAAATCCCCACTATTAATAATGTGAAGTTCTTTCATTGGTGTTATACTAAGTACCGTACCTATTTTACCACAAAACAACCTTATATTGCCTTAAATGTAGTAATTATATATGTAGAAACAAGGTTAAATAAAGTTTTATTAAGATTCAAGCAAAATGAATGCTGGGAATTTTGTCCATCCAACGCTGGGGATTTTTCCGCCTAGACAAAAATTAGTAGTGGGGATTATGTCCATAGGGGATTTTATCCCTATCCCATAACTAATCCATGCCTTAGGAGGAATCCGGACAAAATCCCCATTGGACATAATGCCCACTGCTCATTTTTGACATGGTGGACAAGCATTTATTATCCACACCTAATAAAAACTTGGGTTCATTCGCTTTGAAATAAGGGTCAAACTCCTTCTCAATCATTAAATCTGACAAAGTTATTAAAGTTATTTATGTTACCATACTTTAATGATCACCCTGTATTAATTGTTTATTCCTGTACTGTAGCCAAGCTTATTTCAAAGCAAATGAACCCAAGTTTTTATGAGATGTGGATAATAAATGCATGCCACTCGAACTTGATGTCAATAACGTCAATGATGAAGCCATACATTTTCAGTGATTCCCGTAAATTTTGCTACCCGAAACATTTCGCTGAACTTGAAGACCGCATTAAATTTGCCCCCTACACTCACAGGATTTAAACCCTTTGGGCTTCTGATCATGGGAATTCCTGAAGGAAGGAGTGTATAATAAAAAAAACCCAGCATATTTACTTGATTTGAAAACAACAATACAATGTGAAATTGGAAGCATCAGTGGGTAAAATGCATGGAATAAATTGGTAATTTAATACAACGTAATTTGATGCTGACAATATATATGTAACATTTGAAAATGATTTATGTCCTGAATAAAACTTGCATGAATATATTAACCAATTGCCAATAACACCCAATATTATCTTAAAAACTGACAAAGTTATTAAAGTTATTTTAATATGCTACCATATATTAATAATCACCCTGTATTTCGTATTTGCAAAAGTTTTGCTGGCATTGAAATGACTTTATATTACTGCACTGAAAATGATTAGCATATTTAAGTTTATTATACATTTATTTTAATTAATTGTGGTAAATATTGTACAGACATTCCAAAGCAACCCAGTTACGACGGAATAGCCTAGTCACCAATAAAAGAGTAATTAAAACATAAACAATAGTTTAATTCTAATAATTTAATTATATTAGGCAGATGGACATTTATTTTAATACTATGGTTACGGCTTAATATTAATACAAGTCTCTACTATCATTAAATTATAATCATTACAAAGTTTTCAAAGCTGTGCAATTAAAGCTTATTTATAATAATACAAGCTAAAGTTCATTTTAGTTTTTTTACACATATATATAAATAAGATTATTTGTGTAGACCATTTTAAGTAAAACCATAACAGTTTATAGATTGCAAGAAAATATATCTTGGTCACTTGATAAATATCAAACGTAACAACAAAACCCAGACCATAATGTGTTGTACAATCATTTATGATAGACCAACAACAGTATAGATCCCCCAGAGTGCAATATTAAGATAAGATATCAAGATAAGACACCAATTAGTTTGCACCCAGTCTGGCACAGTGGGGTATTACTATAACCAATAAACAACTAATCAGTACATATGGTGTCATAATCTGTCACCTTACACAGCAGCATTGATCAGTATCTTACAATCAATTATTGACAGCAATTATAAGGATTAAAAAAATAATGTAGTGTGTGTAACATTAAATTGGAGGCAATAAAAGATATATATATATTTAGGCAAAAAAAAACCCACAATGTTCCCAGTATCACATATTGCTCAAATCTAGCTATAATCATATATTAAACAAAATAATATACATGTATATTATATTACATTTTTTTTTAAATTAAAAAGAGATAACTAAGAAATTTGAATATTAAGTAAACTAAAAAGTGAAATATAATTACACAGACAATTTACCGGGGACTTAAAATCCCATTTTGTCTTATCCCATTTGGTCTATATTTTTTCACATCCCGCTTTTGTCTAAAGTGCTAATTGAAAGGATTCCAATTTCGTCTAAAGTTTTAATTCCTGTTTCATCTAAAATTTTGTAAACTTTATAAAATTGATATAGGAAAGAAAAACTTAATTATATATACTTTTACATCGAAAAAAAATTTAAAGACAGAAAATTTAAGATTTTTTAGTAAAAAGTATAAAAAAATGATATAATTATTAAGAAAAACTTTTTTCATTTATGCTGAGCATAGCCGTAATGGGGGAATTTACTGGTATCATTTTATTTTGTCTTTGCTATGACAAAGTCTGGGATCAAACCTCCCTTCATTTGAAACAGATGCTTTACCACTATGTTTCAAACCACTATATAAATAAAGTATTTATAAAAAGTAAATTTAATGCAGATCAAAGACCAAAAATACATTGATTTAGGTCTTTGATTCAGATTTTAAAAGTTAAACTTTGGTATAAAATTTTTTCTCTCACTTTCAATTGAAATTAAACTATTTATGTTTTTTTCTCCAACTGTAAGTATATATTGTTAAATTAGCTTGTCCAACTATCACAGGCTTAATTTCCACTGCCCTTTCAAAAAATAGTAGGGTAAAAGTAAGGTAAGATTTTATTGAAAAAGTAGGAATTTCTGACATTAAAAGTAGGATTTTTCATTGTTTTAGTTGCATATTATCAGTGTCCGATACAGGCTTCTAGAGAGGCATAACATATATCAATCCCTGAATCTTGGTTGAACGACATAAATAAAATTGCCACCTGACAATATATGTCATAGATGCGAGCTGATTTGCGAGTATTTCCTTTTGAAATGAAAAAGTAGGTAAAATAGGGCTGTTTAGCAAAAATTAGGACAAAGTAGGGCTAATAGATTAAAATAGTAGGGGAAAGTAGGAAAAGAAGGGCCCAGTAGAAAGCCTGCTATCACTATGTATAAACGAGTCAATTTCCGGCACTTGCAATAAGGCATACACATCAATTTAATAATAAATGGCTAATTTTATATAGTATGACAATAAGTCATACAGTGATCAGATTTTACATGTGCTTTAAATAGCAATACATGGTACAAGTTATATTTCATAGTAATCAGATTTATAAGTCATGGATTGATTTGGTTTATATGCTGTAAATATGCATCTGACGAACATGCAGTTACGAAAAATCAGTGAAAAGTGAAGTTTTATATTCTGCGGTACCTAAAAATCTTTGGAGGATCCTTAATGTTACCCGTATTAGAAGGTATAGACATTTTTGATACGAATGGAACCAGCCAATTTTTACTTGATAGCCATTTTTTTTCAAACTAAACATGCCTTCAACACGTTTCTGATTTTCCATTAATTCATGTAAAAAAGGGACGGGGGATAATTCACGAGTGCCTGGGCGCCAGCCATACTTGATTTTAAACATGCATTGCTTAAAAAGTGCTTTATAAAGGTCCATTCTAAGGGCAATTATGCTGAGAGTTGAATCAGGACCGCTTGATCAGAAGTCAGAATAGAACTGTTATCTTTTCAACCACTGTGCAACCCTGACTATTATGTATAATACCGTAAGAGGTTAATATACCACAGATTCCAGCAGGGATCAGAAAATGAAAATAACCTTGATGACCCTAAGTTAGTGGGTGATCAATCATTTCATTTCAAATCACCTCTCTACTAAGGGTGCAACCATATATCGTATCGCGATACGTAGCCCACGATACAATACGTATCGTGACATAAAGCAGATCACAATACGTTTTGAACCTAAAGTGATATATCAGAATATTATTGTAAATGTCTGACAATTAAAAGAAAAATTAAAACACTAATGCAAAATATTGTTCATTGTTGTTGAATAAGCTCAGTGTACAATTTCTTCGAGTTGAATTAAAATGATCAAGTAAAATAGTTCATATTAATAAGTAAAATGTCAACTATATTCCGAAAAGTATCAATACTTTATAGGAGAAATAAGGTATGTCTGTATCGCAATATGTATCGTATCGTCACCCTTATATCGCGATACGTATCGTATCGTTAAGTGACCGTATCGTTACACCCCTACTCTCTACCAGGCTATGAAGTGTTATTTTAAACAAAGACCTAAATTACACAGATTGGACACTCTACTGAAATTGTAGAGAAAACGCGAAATATCAGGCAGCCGAGTCATTTATTTTGCATAAAACTTTTTTTAGTCGTCCAATTTTAATGGACAATGTGTCATTTTGAAGTGATAATTTTCTTCTACTATATGAAGTAGCTCATTTTTGTCTACCTGTTATAAAATACAGAAAATTAGGATTTGAATGAGGCAAATCAGGTTTTTTCTGATAAACTTGGAATTTACATTAATTTGATGAAAATAAGAGTAGGTCTGGCTCTTCGGGGTCTACTGTTTTATTAATTAGATTATTTCAATAAATGAGGTATCATTTTAAAGCTGAATAATAAATCTATTGCATAGAATGATTAGTTTTTTCATAAGTATATAAGAACATGAGATATAAAAACGGACGAGATTTCGCGAGATTTCAGAAGACCTGCCACGAGATATCGTGAGACTTGGCACAGGTTTCCAATCTGTGTAATTTAGGTCTTTGTTTTAAAGTCTTAGATACAATTGTTCAATTTAAACCTCAATGGAGGTAACAACAACTAGTTAAGTACTAAGAGCAAGAGCCAGGAGGGGATCCAGACTACATGTAAGAGTATGCTGAAAGATAAACATTCATTGAAAGGAAATAAATGTAGAGTCAATTCAATAATGAGGGAACTATCCCATTCGAAAGAATATAAAGTATACTAGCATTCAGTCAAGTGACAGATATCTACAAACAACAAATAAAGTAACTATAGTTGATTCAATAAGTACATTTGTAATACTTATGAGGGAACTATCCCATTCGAAAGAATAGCGGTGAATACCGTTAACTCATGTGACGTATATAGCTTATACCCAGTTAAACCTAGATACACACAGATTACCTGCCGGATGATAGTATATTTACACCCGTTCTCGATTGACTTTGAAAGTACTCTATAGATCTACAACAAGCGCCGAGGCATGACTAGTAAACACTCAGTATTCTATCTCTATAGAGGTGACAGGTCACGCCTCAACGCTTGTTGTACATCAATACTGGAGTGGTATATCATAATATGTAATACTATAGTATATCTAATATCTAAAATAGATATGGGCAAAGTAACATCATTTTAGTTCCATAATTAAGCCACACTTACATTAATACATAATGTGCATCTGTTCAGCTAGGCCAAATTTGAGACTGCATGCTTACTGGACAGATACAACAGTCCTGTGATAAGCATTTTCTTTTGATGGCCATAATAGGATGCAAAGAGGCTAATTTTTGTTGGTTATGAATAGTAACGAATGCATTCATATTCATCATATGAAATATAGAGACAATTTCCATTTGATTATATATTGCCAGTCATAATATTAAATATTGTACCAGTCAGTTGAAACCCTGCAGAATGGCAGGATAATGGTGAAGAATAGTCCCAGATTTGTAACTTTCCATTGTCTTTGCGCTGTCCGATGAGAGAGGAATATTTGTACTGTGCCTAAGCAGTGCTGACCTATAGCCGGGCATATATTTAACAGGTTGGAGGGAGGGAGGTGATATTCTGCATGGGATTAACATTTTACCCAGGATTTGAAGAATCATAACTAAATGATCTGACGTTGCATCATCGTCAAAGCCCCTTTGACTACTCACTACAGTGTTATATTTCTACACCGTCTAGTAAACACTGAAAAAAGTCATTTGGGGATTTGTTGTTCTTGCTTCCACCGCACGGGACAATTCTGTATTGAACATTTTGCCTGGTAAATTCCACGGCTATATATGTATTGCTGTTTCGGTAATAAAAATCCCTGCGGTAACACGGCTACTCCCGTGGATCCTCGGGGTACATATCTACAGATATTTACAGTAAAGGTACAATATATAAATGTATTATAAACAACTATTCATTATGCAGTCAGTGTAGGTCTAGCAGGAAGCACCTGAGTATCCTAACTAATAGGCCTACCGGTAATTCCAAAAAATCCAACTTAAATTTTAGGCCAGAAATTAAAATTCAAAGTTAAATCCTTTGAATATAATTAAATGTAACATATAATATAAAAATATGTTGGTTGCTGGCTAAATGATGAAGATTTATTTTTAGAAAGGACCGCAAATTTCTTAACCCAATCCGCCCGCTAGAATTGAGATCCCGATTTCCACTTTATGACACGATTTATTGTACTTTTTATCCAGAATATGTGCTAATGTATTAAATATAACATTTTCGTACATATTAATCATCAATTATATCAAATAACGCTGAAATCGAGAAAAAAACCCAAATTAAAATGACACTCGACTTACCCGTTCGCCATATCCGCCATTTTGTTTGCATATTGTTCGCTAGGCGTACTACCTCGGATAGTAGTTCGCTTCAACTGCGAACCGTTCTGTCCGAACTATTCGTACAGTTAAAAAAAGTTGCGTAACTACCGAACGGTTCGGTAGCGTTAAGTCTTACTGAACGCACGGCATGTATTGACTTTTACCCGATGTCTCACGATTTCATGTCGAGGAGATATGTTTGGGAATGTACCAGGATGAACACATGAAGCAACCAGAGCATCGGGGTAATGGTCAGGGATACGTCTGGATGAAAAAATGTAATCCGCATTGCATCACATATCATTCTCCGACACGTTGGTGATGTTAAGCTTTAGTGTCAGGAACTACATGTCGGGTATATTTGAATAGTTGGTAATAATCAGGTGATACATTCGCGGTCACGGGTTTTAATTACCTTGTGTTTGAACGCGCGAAGTGTACCCGACATTTCATGTCGGTCCCACTTGACCGGGGATGTATTCCCGACAATAATCAGGAGATTCGGGGGGGGGGGGGGGGTATCGGAGCCATTGGGAGAAACTATTACGACTTCCACATCAGAGATGAGGAATTCCTCATTGGAAACTAGACTCAATGTATCGATGGAGTTGGTCCGGCCCGATTAAAACTAAAATAACCTTGTCGATCGGACATAGTTATGATAGGACCTGTCACTTGGATTATGTCTTCTTCACCATACATGTTTGTTTGCGGCACATTGAACCACACAGTATTCATTGTTGAACATACGAGTAGAGCAAGAACTTATATCTACTGACCGGATATGTAAACCCTTGGACATCAAAACGACAAAATACAAAAAATCCGTGTTGCTATGTTTTTTTACAATTTGTCACAAACAACCTAAAACAAGTGTTAAAAAATTAACTTAAAATTGATAACATTTGTTATTAGTGTTGTTAGTGATTTCTTAGGATATAAAAATAACATAGTCGGTATTACGATAACTGTGTTCTTGCCTTAACTCGTAATCTCATATCAACTCGTATGGTACGGTAAAGAGCAGCTATGTCTGACTGACCAGTGTATTAGTGATAAGTATTCTGTTAGTTCTGGGACGGGAAAATAGTTCAAAATACCGTACCCAACATACAAGGAGTATACTGAGTGTGGAAAACACGCAAACACTGTGACATTAACTCGTTGTAATGCTATACTTGATAATGGACGAAGGTGACGAACATCATCTTGTTTTATTTTTTCATTGCAAGTCAATATAATATCACTCGGTGTCCATTCTTCTTTTACCACATTTGTTATAACGGAGTCATAAGTATATTAGTTTTCAATAATATGTTTTGTCCATCTAACTTGAAGTGCGCTGTTACATTTACATCATATTCGCGATCAGATTGAGAAAACAAGTATAGCAGGAATAGGCAAATACAACTACGGTGTATACCCACATGGGCACCTTCTCTGTGCTGGCACGGTACTTCCTCTGTGCAAAACAATGTTTTTGAGGACACCGGTCGACAGGAGAAGTAAGAAAATCATTGTTTTTGTAAAAAATACAGACTTGTGTTTTAAAAAACTATAGCCCACGGAACTAACCAATGATTAACCACTGCCCTCACGTTGTTCCATTTCTTATATCAGTTGCCACAAGTTCAGACTAAGGTGGAATGTTGACCTGGGATACGCGTTCGAGTGGACATGGAGTCCTGTTTTCACACTTAAATGCTATTTTTCGTCAATATAGGAAATATCTCGCACCTCAGATGGAATGTCCTTGAACCAATCTGGTCTCGAAATACTTTTTATATGGTTACATTCATCGAATTACAGTGTACTTTCGATTTCTTTGTTGCACCGACAGTCCGGCACTCTTCTGTTCTGGCACCGGCACCCTCTTTGTGCCTTGATTATTGTGAGCACAGAGGGTTCCCGTGCCAGTCAGCACAAATCAGTATGTTAGGCAAAAGCAATGATTTTCTAACCTCTCCTGTCGACTGGTGTCCTCAAAAACATTGTTTTGTCAGCACAGAGAGGGTGCCGATACAGCGTTTTGTACTGAGAGGGTGTCGATTGGGGTATACACCGTCCCAACTGTATACATTAATATACTTATTCTAGGGAATACCTCCAATAGTAACGGCGGTATAGCTTGACAATTTTGACCTGAGCCTGACCTTTATTCAAGAATATATTACAAGGTTCTTGCGTTGAATATATCAATATCCGCAAGCAAATCGTGCAATATCGGGATTTCAGATTTGTGTTTGTATTCCAAGTCGAGCGTCTTCGCGATACTCCCCGATTATGAAAACATACAATCGGTCTTATAAACATAATATATCGACTGTTAAATTATGCTTATCAATAGGTCAGGCTCAGGTCAATGTGGGCAAGCTATGCAAATGCCCGAGATGTGATCTAAATTACAACCAAATTATATCCACTATGTCATTCTTGTTAGAACTGCTTCCATCTTATTCAGCCGTTTCGTATCTTCAGTTTTTATGTTGATTTTCACCGATGCAGGAACTTCTTGTATTCACACAGCTTGCTCTCTGAGGGCATAAATATGTATCATTCTCCTTCCAGTTTGTGACAGATTTGCTATACTAAGATAATAATATTACTCTTTAATAAGCTATTAGATTGTATCAACTTGTGACACAGTGTAACTTTATTCTACAGTATTTACCTTTAATTAACGTGTTTGGACATGTGATATTTTTGTAAATCAAGTAGCATGTATATGTTCATGTCACCCCTAGCAAATTTACTTTGTACGTTCTTCACAGGCGTATTCCACTAGATATATGCATGAAAGTACTAGTAGTGTTGAAAGGATACTGTAGGAAGAACAACACAGTCTATTTAAGTAATACCTCTTTGGCCATTTGTGCGTTATGAGTCATAATTTGTTGATTATGTTTAATGACTTGAACATTTGTGCCTGTTTGTGTGCGTGTGGTTGCCATGGACTTGGAATCTCGTTTAATAGATATCCATCTAACACTTTTGTGATTTGTTCTGATAGGTAGAGTAAATATTTGTGTTATTCTGAAGTGAACAATCATAGTCAATACAATTCATGTGAAATGATTTACAAAACAACAATTAAGTCAGTTTAAATAATTTTATTGCATAAAACCAAGTGCAACAATAAACAGCAACATAATTCATTATTGACAACAATATCCAATCTATTCTTCTACCAAGTCTTCTTGTCAATGTACACCTTCAGCACCTGCAAAGTTAGAACAATGAAGTACATTTTGTATTATTTAAAACTTGCACCTTGGTAACAAGAGTGATATCTGGCACTGTATCACTCTCCTATGCACATTGGTAATCGTGTATTTCAATTGTTAAGCCTTTTGTAGAGAGAATCTCTCAATAAATATATAATTCTTCATGTAATGAAATCCAAAAAGTGCTTTCTGACAAGGGTATTTAAAGATTCTACTGTAGAACTAGAGAAAAATGAGCTCTGCTACTGGCAGTGATGTTTCTATTACTAAAATAACTCCTTATATCACCAGTTAGCATAAAATGATAAGTATACTAATATATTTCTGTTATTGGAACATGTGTTTATCTGTTGACAGTTCAATTGGATGAATACTACAATAATATTCCTGTATGTATGCTGGATGTGGTATGTATGGTGATTATAAAATGTTGGTCATATGGGTATGTTGGCCATATGAGTGTGTTGGCCATATGAGCATGTTGGCAATTTGTGTATGTTGGCCAAATGAGAAAGTTGGCCAAATGAGAAAGTTGGCCATATGAGTAAATCGGCCATATGAGTGTGTTGGTCATATGAGTATGTTGGCAATGTGTATATGTTGGCCATATGAGTAAATTGGCCACATGAGTGTGTTGGCCATATGAGTGTGTTGGCCATATGAGTATGTTGGCAATTTGTGTATGTTGGCCATATGAGTAAATTGGCCATATGAGTGTGTTGGCCATATGAGTGTGTTGGCCATATGAGTATGTATGCAATTTGTGTATGTTGGCCAAATGAGAAAGTTGGCCATATGAGTAAATCAGCCATATGAGAGTGTTGGCCATATGAGTGTGTTGGCCATATGAGTATGTTGGTCATATGAGTAAATTGGCCATATGATTATGTTGGCCATATGGATGTGTTGGCCATATGAGTGGGTTGGCCATATGAGTAAATTGGCCATATAAGTGTGTTGGCCATATGAGTAAATTGACCAATTGAGTGTGTTGGTCATATGAGTAAATTGGCCATATGAGTGTGTTGGCCTTATGAGTGTGTTGGCAATGCGTATATGTTGGACAAATGAGAATGTTGGCCATAAGAGTAAATTGGCCATATGAGTGTGTTGGCCATTTGAGTATGTTGGCCATATGATTGTTGGCTATGTGAGTGTGTTGGCCATATGAGTATGTTGGCAATGTGTATATGTTGGCCAAATGAGAATGTTGGCCATATAAGTAAATTGGCCATATGAGTGTGTTGGCCATATGAGTAAATCAGCCCTATGAGAGTGTTGGCCATATGAGTGTGTTGGCCATATGAGTATGTTGGTCATATGAGTAAATTGGCCATATGATTATGTTGGCCATATGGGTGTGTTGGCCATATGAGTGTGTTGGCCATATGAGTAAATTGGCCATATAAGTGTGTTGGCCATATGAGTAAATTGGCCAATTGAGTGTGTTGGTCATATGAGTAAATTGGCCATATGAGTGTGTTGGCCTTATGAGTGTGTTGGCAATGCGTATATGTTGGCCAAATGAGAATGTTGGCCATAAGAGTAAATTGGCCATATGAGTGTGTTGGCCATTTGAGTATGTTGGCCATATGAGTGTTGGCTATGTGAGTGTGTTGGCCATATGAGTATGTTGGCAATGTGTATATGTTGGCCAAATGAGAATGTTGGCCATATAAGTAAATTGGCCATATGAGTGTGTTGGACATATGGGTATGTTGGCCATACGAGTAAATTGGCAACGTAGATATGTTGGTCATATGAGTATGCTGGCCATATGAGTGTCTTGGCCATATCAATATGTTGGCAATGTGTATATGTTGGCCATATGAGATACTGGCCATATGAGTAAATTGGCCATATAAGTGTGTTGGCCATATGAGACCAATCATGTGACGATGCCCACCATGTGTCTAAGTTCATCATGTGACTATGTCCATCATGTGACTATGCCAATCATGTGTCAATGCTCATCATGTGTCTATTCCCATCATGTGTCTAGGGCCATCATGTGTCTATGGCAATCATGTGTCTATGTTTATCATGTGTCCAAATCCATCATGTGACATTGCCCATCATGTGTCTATGCCCATCGTGTGACTATGCCTATCATGTGACTATACCCATCATGTGACTATGCCCTTCATGTGTCTATGTCCACCATGTGTCTAAGTCCATCATGTGTCTATGCCCATCATGTGGCTATGCCAACCATGTGTCTATGCTCATCATGTGTCTATTCTCATCATGTGAATATGCCCACCATGTGTCTATGACCAACATGTGTCTAAGACCATCATGTGTCTATGCCCATCACATGTCTATGCCCATCATGTGTCTATTCCAATCATGCGTCTATGGCCATCATGTGTCTATGTCCATCATGTGTCCAAATCCATCATGTGACTTTGCCCATCATGTGTCTATGCCAATCATGTGACTATGCCCATCATGTGTCTATGCCCATCATGTGAATTTCCCATCATGTGACTATGCCCACCATGTGTCTATGGCCAGCATGTGTCTAAGGCCAACACGTGTCTATGCCCATCATGTGACTATGCCCATCATGTGTCTTTGCCCATCATGTGAATTTCCCATCATGTGACTATGCCAACCATGTGTCTAAGTCCATCATGTGTCTAAGGCCACCATGTGCCTATGTCCACCATGAGTCTTAGTCCATCATGTGTCCAAGTTCATCATGTGTCTTTGCCAATCATGTGACTATGCCAATCATGTGTCTATGCCCATCATGTGACTATGCCAATCATGTGTCTATGCCCATCATGTGTCTATGCCCATCATGTGTCGATTCCCATCATGTGTCTATGCCCATCATGTGACTATGCCCATCATGTGACTATGTCCATCATGTGTCAAAATCCATCATGTGACTTTGCACATCATGTAACTATGCCCATCATGTGACTATGCCCATCATGTGACTATGCCAATCATGTGACTATGCCAATCATGTGTCTATGCACATCATGTGTCTATTCCCATCATGTGTCTATGCCCATCATGTGACTATGCCCATCATGTGACTATGGTCATCATGTGTCTATGTCCATCATGTGTCCAAATCCATCATGTGTTTAAATCCATCATGTGACTTTGCCGATCATGTGTCTATGGCCATCATGTGTCTATGGCCATCATGTGACTATGTCCATCATGTGACTATGCCCCCTTATGTGTCTATGTCCACCATTTGTCTAAGTCATCATGCTTCTTATTCCATCATGTGTCTCAGGCCACCATGCGCCTATGTCCACCATGTGTCTAAGTCCACCATGTGTTTAAGTACATCATGTGTCTAAGTTTGTCATGTGTCTAAGTCCATCGTGTGACTATGTCCATCATGTGTCTATGCCCATCATGTGTCTATGTCCATCATGTGTCTAGTCCCATCATGTGCCTATGCCCATCATGTGACAATGTCCATCTTGTGACATTGCCCTTCATGTGTCTAGGTCCACCATGTGTCTATACCTATCATGTGACTATGTCAATCATGTGTCTATGTCCATCATGTGACTATGTCAATCTTGTGTCTATGCCCATCATGTATCTTTATCCATCATGAGTCTATGCCCATCATGTGACTATTCCCATCATGTGACTATGCCCATCATGTGTCTATGGCCATAATGTGACTATGCCCTTTATGTGTCTTTGTCAACCATGTGTCTAAGTCCATCATGTGTCAATGCCCATCATGTGACTAGGCCCTTCAAGTGTCTATGTCCACCATGTGACTATGCCCATTATGTGACTATGCCCATCATGTGTCTATGGCCATCATGTGTCTTAGACCATCATGTGTCTAAGGCCAACATGTGCCTATGTCGACCATGTGTCTTAGTCCATCATGTGTCTAAGCCCATCATGTGTCTATGCCCATCATGTGACTATTCCCATCATGTGACTATGCCCATCATGTGTCTATGGCCATCATGTGACTATGCCCTTCATGTGTCTTTGTCCAACATGTGTCTAAGTCCATCATGTGTCAATGCCCATCATGTGACTAGGCCCTTTAAGTGTCTTTGTCCACCATGTGACTATGCCCATTATGTGACTATGCCCATCATGTGTCTATGGCCATCATGTGTCTAAGTCCATCATGTGTCTAAGGCCACCATGTGCCTATGTCAACCGTGTGTCTTAGTCCATCATGTGTCTATGCCCATCATGTGTCTATGCCCATCATGTGACTATGCCCATCATGTGACTATGCCAATCATTTGTCTAAGTCCACCATGTTTCTAATTCCATCATGTGTCTAAGTCCATCATGTGTCTAAGGCCACCATGTGCCTATGTCAACCATGTGTCTTAGTCCATCATGTGTCTACGTCCATCGAGTGTCTAAGTCCACCATGTGTTTAAGCCAATCATGTGTCTATGTTCACAATGTACCTTTTTCCACCATGTGCCTATGTCCACCATTTTTCTATGCCCATCATGTGTCTATGCCCATCATGTGTCTATGCCCATCATGTGACTATGCCCATCATGTGACTATTCCACTCATGTGTCTATGCCCTTCATGTGTCTATGTCCTTCATGTGTCTAAGTCCATCATGTGTCTATGCACATCATATGTCTATGCCCATCATGTGACTATGCCATTCATGTGTGTATGTCCACCATGTGTCTAAGTCCATCATGTGTCTTATGCCACCATGTGCCTATGTCCACCATGTGCCTTCGTCCATCATGTGTCTAAGTCCATCGTGTGTCTAAGTCAACCATGTGTTTAAGTCAATCATGTGTCTATGTCCACAATGTACCTTTTCCCACCATTTGCATGTGCCCATAATGTGTCCAAATCCATCATGAGCCTATGCCCATCATGTGTCCAAATCCATCATGTGACCTTGCCCATCATGTGTCTATGCCCATCATGTGACTATGCCCATCATGTGTCTATGCCCATCATGCGTCTATGCCCATCATGTGACTATACCCATCATGAGTCTATTCCCATCATGTGTCTATGCCCATCATGTGACTATACCCATCATGTGTCTATTCCCATCATGTGACTATGCCCATCATGTGACTATTCCACTCATGTGTCTATGTCCTTCAAGTGTCTAAGTCCATTATGTGTCTATGCACATCATGTGTCTATGCCCATCATGTGACTATGCCATTCATGTGTGTATGTCCACCATGTGTCTAAGTCCATCATGTGTCTAAGTCCATCATGTGTCTAATGCCACCATGTGCCTATGTCCACCATGTGCCTTCGTCCATCATGTGTCTAAGTCCATTGTGTGTCTAAGTCAACCATGTGTTTAAGTCCATCATGTGTCTATGTCCACAATGTACCTTTTCCCACCATGTGCATGTGCCCATCATGTGTCCAAATCCATCATGAGCCTATGCCCATCATGTGTCCAAATCCATCATGTGACGTTGCCCATCATGTGTCTATGCCCATCATGTGACTATGCCCATCATGTGTCTATGTTAGTCATGTGTGTATGTTAGTCATGTGTTTACATCAGCCATATGCCAATGTTCACCATGTGCATGTGTAAGTCATGTCCATGTGCCTATGTCCACCATGTGTCTGAGTCCATCATGTGACCATGTCAAACATGTGCCAATGACCACCCTGTGCCAATGACCACCCTGTGTCTAAGTCCATGATGTGTATATGTCCACCATGTGTCTAATTCCAGCATGTGTATATGTCCAGCATGTGCCTATGTCCATCATGTGTATATGTCAACCATGTGTCTCTGTCCACCATGTGTATATGTCCACCATGTGCGTATGTCCACGTATGTGTCTATATGAATCTATACCATACATGTGTCTATGTCAGCCATGTGGCTATGTCTGACATGTGTCTTTATCATCCATTTGTCTATGTCAGTCATGTGGTGTTTATGTCAGGCATGTGTCTATGCCAACCATGTGTCTATGTCAGTCATGTGTCTTTATCATCCATTTGTCTATGTCAGTCCTGTGTTTATGTCAGGCATGTGTCTATGCCAACCATGTGTCTATGTCAACCATGTGTCTATGTCAGTCAGGTGCCTATGTCATCCATTTGTCTTTGTCAGTCATGTGCCTATGTCAACCTTGTGTCTATGTCAACCATGTGTCTATGTCAGTCAGGTGTCTATGTCAGTCAGGTGCCTATGTCAGTCAGGTGCCTATGTCATCCATTTGTCTTTGTCAGTCATGTGCCTATGCCAACCTTGTGTCTATGTCAGTCAGGTGCCTATGTCAACTATGTGTCTATATCATCCATGTGTCTATGTTAACCATGTGTCTTTGTCAGTCATGTGCCTATGTCAACCATATTTCAACGTCAGGCCATGTATCTATGTCAAACATGAGAACAAGTGTTAATGTCAGTGTCAACAATGAGCTTTTATCTGTCATATGTATGCCAAATGTGTTTGTGAGTAAACCTGTGTCACAACAATTCTTTTATCAATAAGGATCCAGAACAGACATTTAACCTTAAAATATTTACCTTAAATCAGAGTCCAGACTGCGCCTTACACTTGATTTGTTTGTAGTGTACCAACTCCCTCCAAGTTCTATAATCCAGTAGATCTTTCATTAGATTGACATACACTGTTTTCTTTAACATTTGGAAACTGAAAAACAATGATAGAATCATGAACTACACAAAAGTCTGTGAGACAAACTTTACAAGTATAGAAAACTGTACAAAATATATATTTCCACATTAAATTTGCCTTGGAAGAGAGGGTTGAAGGTTCTAATATTGGACACAGGAGTTTTTTTCTGATATAGCAATTTTGTGACTTACTAGCATGTGAAATGTTGTTCAAGTCTGTTAAATCAATTGATGGGCCCACTGACCAAAAGGGCTATATTCATTCATTTCTATGAATAAAAGATGGTCAGTACATATATAACATAAATACATGTCAGAGATCCTGGGTTGGCACCATGGCCATGTCATACTGAAGACAAGGTGTAAAATAATTAGGCACTAGTACTGGTATATTTTCTCCTTGGTCAATTTTGTCACCAATAAATGGATTCGGCCAATTGTGGGCTATATTTTCGGGGCACTGTGTTTCTGTTTGTTTGACAATTAGCATCAAAGGGAATATCAGTTTCTTTACTCTTTGGTATCAGCTCATTGTGAAGGATAGCATCATGGGTAATTAAAAAGTAAACAAGTTGTTTAAACTTGCGCTGCAATCAAATTCAATAAATAAGTAAAGATAAATACAGAAACCTGCTAACAATTATCCCCGATGAGTCAATTATTGGTACACGTTCCTCATCTTGTCATCTCCACAATTGTCAAGTGTAGAGTTTTCAAACTATTTGAGCTGAAAACTATTCCTCATCAGTTTGCTTGTTAGAATCTAAGCATACCATCAGCAGCAATTGCAAATCCCTGTCAATTATATAATGTATGTATATACTATTTACAGTATAGGTATAGATGTACAAAAAGCTTCGAGGCGTGACTAGTAATAGTTTTGTATTCTAACTCTAAAGGGGTCATTACCGAAAGGTCATTGTAGATCTATAGAAATCAATTAATTAAGTCATGCACCAGTCACTTGCATCCATGGCACCCATCCCTGGGGAAGGCAGTGGACAGCCAGGGAAATAGTTGGGATTTTTTTCTTGTAACTAATACTCCGGGGACAATGTTCAATTTTCAAAGACCAGGAAATACTGCAAATTTTATCATCAGATGTCCTTCTCAGGGCCATAGTTTCGACAATCCAAATAAAATCCCTAACCTTCCCCGTGGGGGGGGGGGGGCGTCAATGCAACTGATTGGTGCTTTATAGACCAGTTGTAGTGACTATGGAGACTGACTCCTAGCAGGCACTCTGTTAGCTGGGTTTGCAGACATACATACCAGTGATTCCTAGCTTCAGTCCCCTGTCATTAGCACACTTTTTTCCTCAGTTTCTTTAAAGTTTTCTAGCTGTCACCTTACCTTGCAGGTGATAAACTTCCATGTGGAAATATTGTGGACAATCGATTGTTATTAGGCATTATGCAACAGTCAATTATAACCCCAGTTCACCAACTTAAATGAGATAATGCACCAGTCAGTGGAATCCTTGGTCCCGCCTACCCCGGGAATGGGCGGTGGATAGCCAGCTCCACCAGCACTGCCAGAGTTATACCCTGGGAACAAATTGAGTTGTCAGGGGCCGGGAAAATACTGGAGATTTTACCATCAGCTGTCTCCTGCAGGGCCGTGGAAAAGGGGGATGGTGGGAACCCTAAAGTAAAAAAACCCCAAAAACTGCCTATCCCCGTGGATAGGGGGCCATGGATGCAGTTGATTGTAGACAAGATTTCTGTCTCCGGTGGTTTTCTTTGTGACGCGTAGTCACTAGGTCGAGATTGTTTGACTACAGCTGATTGGTGCATAAAAGAACATGGCATATTATAACATTAAACCACAATTTCCTAGTTTTAAACTTAAAAAATACACTCTATGACAGTCACTTCAGTACAGACCTAGCTGTCATTCATATGGGTCGGAAGGTTTTGGGTACGAATGCAGTTATAAAAGTAGGTCAAATGTTAAGATCAATAGTTAATCATCGAAACTAGAGTGGGTAACTTAATTAATTGTTATGTGTCCATGTTATCACTTTTGTACATGTTTTACAGTCAAATCGGGCCCGAGCTTCTTATCTTACGAGACAACCCAGCGAAATAATGCAACAACAAATTGAAAAATAAAAGCTTTGAAAAATGCCTCCCAATAAACTTTCAATAACTGAGTCGGAAAATAACATTTGGGCAACTTAATGGCTGAAAATAGATTCATATACTCACATGCGTATTCTCTGTATCAATATACAAAGCTGTTAAAGCATCACATTCACAACGAGTCCAAATCTTTCCTCAGATTTTCACCCTCGCCTCAAAACAACATGGCGCTTTCTAGCGTTATGAACCATAATGCATAGCGTTTGGTTTTTTTCGCCATCCTCGGCACTTTCCGCCCGACACATTCCGTATCTTTCCGGAAAAATACCATATATGGTACGTGCCCGCCAGAGACCAACAGGCCTCTGGAGGCCCGATTAAAACCTCTGCTTGGAAAAGTTTAGAAATCTCAAAGACCTAGGTCCTTGAAAATCTCATGATTGTTACCTATATAACATTAGTAATATTATTAAAATCTGATTCCAGCGGTCCGTACATAATTATTATATACCCAGTGTTGATATGCATCTGTATGCCCTATGCCTATTACAGCTAATTAATACTTAATAGGGCGTCTGTGAGTTTCTATTGCTATTTCAAAAACTATGTTTTGGGCGTTTAAGCTTCGGGCTTTAGCCTATGTATAAATAGCTCAATATGAGTCATCAAGAATTATTTTCTGATAAAGATTATATCATATCTAATACTGGAACCCTTCGTTGCAACATCATTTAATTTAAATTGATTATCATTAAAAAAAAGTCAAGTTGTTAAAATTACATATAAACCATCAATACATTACCAATTATTCAATATTAAGTTAAATTCACGAAACCAGGTAAGGTTGATGTTAAATTCATGAAAAAAAGTTAGATTTTGCTTTTCAGTAAAACCCTTCCATGACCTCACATCGGGTTAGTCGCTTCAGAAGGAACCCCAAATACCATACATTATATTCAACACAACATTCATACTGGCTCACACTCGTGTTGTCATGTTACCCGTTTCGAAGCGAGGAACCCCATACCATGCATACCATGAGGTTACATGGTATATACGAAGCGAGTAACCTCATACCACATGGTATCATGGTAGTACCATGTCTCGTTATGAACCGCGTAACCCCACAACATAAGACCTGCTTCAAGCGTGAAACCCCAAACGTATCGGGTGAACGTAGCATATGATTATTTCTAATAAGGTTTAGAAAGCGCGAATATTCAAGTTAGCTCTGCGAACAAATTCACAAAAGCAAATTCGCCAAAATTTGACATGACGAAAATACTTGATTTGACAGTCTGACATAGAATCTACATCTTAGAAAATGATAAGTATTTCAATAATTTATCTGATGCCTCGTGATATTAACAAACATGCAATGGCTTAATTGCTTCAAATGTTTAAATAATATTATACTTGGAATGTAATTGCTTCGTGGACGTGGATCGGATCTTGCGATCTTTGACGTTCTTCAACTTCTTGAAAAGTAAATTCTGTTCTGTTCTGTTCTTGTACTCATCTTGAGTTTTCTCACCACATAATTTATGATTTGTACTGTAGTGTTGACATGTAAACGACTACTGTATGCAACGATTAATGATGTCAGTAAGTTTCAAATCTTGACATCAAGCTGTGAATTAATTCAAACTCTCTACCTACATTGGTCTAGCTTTTGGAGAAATGTTGAAGTTTGAAGAGACTCTTGTTGATGAGTGTCCCGTTCTTCGGTGCGTGGAATATATCAGTTGATTCTTTGTTGTCTGATGCAACTTTACCCGGCATTCGGAACTCTTTGGTCTTGTACGGAACTTTTCTGCCATTCAAGGAACCCTTCGGTCATTTACGGTACTCCTCATTCATTCGATGAACAATTTCGGTTATTCACGGAGCAACATCGACTATTCTCGATACAACCTCGGCTATTCTTGGAATAACCCTTGCCATTCACGAAACATCCCCGGCCATTCTCGGAACAACCTTGGTCATTCTCGGAACTACCTCGGCCACTCACTGAACAACCTTGGTCATTCTCGGAGCAACCTTGGTCATTCTCGGAACAACCTTGATTATTCTCGGAACAACCTTGGCCACTCACGGAACAACCTTGGTCATTCTCGGAACAACCTCGGCCACTCACGGAACAACCTCGGTCATTCTCGGAACAACCTCGGTCATTCTCGGAACAACCTCGGCCACTCACGGAACAACCTCGGTCATTCTCGGAACAACCTCGGTTATTCTCGGAACAACCTTGGTCATTCTCGGAACAACCTCGGCCACTCACTGAACAACCTTGGTCATTCTCGGAACAACCTCGGCCACTCACGGAACAACCTTGGTCATTCTCGGAACAACCTTGGATATTCTCGGAACAACCTCGGCTACTCACGGAACAACCTTGGTCATTCTCGGAACAACCTTGGTCATTCTCGGAACAACCTTGGTCATTCTCGGAACAACCTTGGTCATTCTCGGAACAACTGTTGCCATTCTTGGCACAATATCGGTCATTTGCGAAACATCCTCGGTCATCCACGAAATGTAACAAATTACGCACACCATACGACCTTTTGCAACCTTTTATATACGTCTAGAATGTTGGAAACACTAATATCTCCTCTACTAGTTTCAGGTTCTTTGTCAAGACCTTTGGAAATGTGTACAGACGACAGGGTACATTCCTCTGTACATTTTACACATTTTAACATTACGTAAAGGTGTTCATTGCCTATCAACTTATTCACACGATTGTTATTTTTATGTCTATCGTACATCATCTCTACGAGTGGGTATCAAATTTTACGAGCAGTTTTACCCGGGTGAGATAAAATACCATTTTTCACAGAACTGTTACTAAGCAGACGTCTTTGCGCTCTAAAATATAGAATCTAGTTCAAAATCGTGACATATTTTGTGCATTTTTGTATGAATCATTTGTGAAACATTTTCAGTAAAATAATCCATATGTGATGTATAATGAAGTTTTTATTTATGTCGTCTGGCACTCGGTGTCGGTTTTCGAGAAGTTAACGTCTGATTATCTGTAACATCAGCATTCCGGTTTAAATCGCGACGCAATTAATACAACTATTTCCACACATGTCACATATGTTTTCACAGAAGTTGTGGTCGTTTACCTCAAGAGACTTAAACAAGTTCCGCTCATCCTTGTCCAGAAATAAGATCGTATATAGTAAGCAAAATTGCGTTTTTGGATTGTTGCCCTTGATTTCACCAAACACCTTCTTTTGGTACTAATTTTGATATTGGATGATGCAATTGTTTCATATAAAATATTTTTCAAGTACTTTATTTCTGATATATGATTTTCAATAGTTGTTGGAATAATGCATGTTTTATTGAACAAAGGTGCTTTGTCAGGTTTGTTATGAGTTTGGATCACTTTCAACAGAATAAAACAAGGATAACAGCATGCACATTTGCACAGTATATTAGCAGCAAGACTGTTTGACACAGTCATAAGATGTGAACAGGTTAGATCCATACGTAAACTAGCCGTCGGGTATGACAGAAACACGTTTAAAACTAACCCAAACTTGGTATGACCTAGACAAAGACTCTAGAAAGTGTTCAAGGGTAGCCAGAAGCTATGTATATTCGACGCGCTGTTTTCGCGTAGTTCGGTTGGTATCATGGACCGTATATACTGAACTTGTTATCTAGCTTCCTGGTTGGTATACAACGTGTTCATTGTTCCATGGCTTCCGAAATGGATTGTTTCTCTGAAATCACCAGGACTATCTAGATTTCCAATGTCGATAGGTGCTTACATATCAGATATCAGATAATAAGCGTCATGCTACAAAGAAAGCAAACTTTATTTCTTAGAACCGCCGATGAAATGGTGGTCGATTTACGCCATACGCCATATGTCGTATTTTCTATTTTAACAGCACCATTGCGAAAAGTCGAAAATACGACAAGGGTGACTCTTCGAATTTCCGGAAACACTGAAGCGAAAATACGATATAAGAAGGACGTCAATACGACGTACTCCCGTGGCATGACGAAATTGTAACAATGCGAAATTACGACAGTCAACTTCGTTGTGGGGAAAATGCTTCGTAGCCTAAATCAGTCACCATAGTTTCATGACTTGTGAACTTCAACACACTTCAATACTTAAATGCCTTAATTAGTACCAAAGTGCGCTCGCCTTTAAGTGTTCAGCATCGGCATAAAATGCGTTGTTATCAACCTCGTTACATTATGCCTTAAACGAATTCGCACATTCTGATCACCTCGGCCTTTATTAAATGCAATAGTATATGTACCGGTAAAAGACGGATATGACCGATGGTTCACGAAATGAACTTAATCAATTCATCCTTAGTCGATAAAAACTAAGTTTAACATGTTTCTGTTTTGTGGGTAGGCACTACCACTTTTTCCATTTTGTGGTTTTATATTCCATACGGGGTTTTATCGGTAAAAATAGAGGTTAACGAAATGTTCATGTTTTAAGCATTTATAATGCAACGTTGAAGCGTTTGTTAGATGTCAAAAATTAATCTGCAGATATAGTTTGTCTGTCACTCATATTAATATATACCAAAATTCTTGGATAGCATCAGTTTAGACTATCTTTGTTCGTCTGCATGGGTAGCGTTCATTCGTTCTAGATGACGTCATAAACAGCTGTCGGCTGTCTGAAGCACGTATGTCAAGTATCATAATAAATAAAGTATGAATGCTGATATGTAAGAATATTTCAGCAATTATATTAAAGCTATGTTGAAGTGTTTACAAGATGATTAAAGTGCTACGGCCTTATTTTGTCGCGTCAGAAAACCACCCGCATACTTCATGAAACAAAGATGTACATTTTATCGCCATATTTTTTGCTTGACTTTTATTACCTGAAATATGTTTGTAGCTATTATAACAAGACTTTGTAATTGCATTTATTTGAAATTCACTTTTGTGTCTTTTATTAGACACTTAGTTACAAACAATTCTACTTTCAAAAATGTAAAGCACAATTGTAAATTTCCCCTGACAATTCGCTGACTTATAATGAGAAGATCGTAAGTACTACTATACTTACGACCTTTAAGGACTGATACATATTTAAAAATCAGCACCATAAGGCGTCGTTAAGAGGCTATTTTTATGAAAATCGGAACGTGTCATGTTGACCAACCGAAGTTGAAACAGCTTGTTAAAATACAAAAAGTAAAGATTAATTTTCGGACAGTTTTTTTCTTGTTCTCTCAAAATATTGATTTTGTACTTACAACCTTCTCATTCTAATCCAGCGAATTGTCGAAAAAAGCCATGTTTTTTTCTCTGGAAACATCTACCTTGACACATGACACGTTCCGCGTTGAAACTTATAAATGTGTGAAGCACACCAAGTAAACACAATGGATTGCTTAAACTATTGTCGATTCAAAAATGTCTGTCAAAACCGCCATAATGATACATTTCGGAATAGCTAATTGCATCAAGTATAACCACTATGCTATAGGACTATTAGCTTTTAAATCATTTGTCTGTATTATTGATAGTAAAATTTGATCCTGACACACATTTTATAATCGACTGGGGTGAATGTTTGTTTACGCGGTTGTGACAGAGATCTTTGAATCAACTATATATGCTGGCAGATCATAGACAGGCCCTGAATACCGAAACTAAGTAATTTGCTATATCAAAATTTCATCTTTTTCTTCTTCTGTCAAAATAAGATATAATCAGTGGCGTCGAGCGCAGGAAAACGTCCCTTACGACAAAAAATCACAAAATTATTTTTTTACATAGTCTGACTCTCACAACATTATTGTTTGTTCAGAACTTTATTTGATGGGTATATGTAGCATATTTCTCTACTTATGACCATTTACGTAAGCTGCATAGTGCATCGATTTTAGCAAACGTCATCATCAAAACGTCAAAATCAACGTCACAGCGTCATTTTTAGGAGCAAATAAAAAGACGCATATTTGTAAATGTAAATGAATACGAAAGCTTGATTATTGGTGAAAGGAATGGTTAAGGTTTTGTATAATACTTTTAGCTCCTTTTCTTCGCACGTGCGAACATTTCTGTTGCCTAGCTACCTATATAATTATGTATACATTTTGCTCTATAGTATATATACGACCTTTATCTAGCAAAAAATATGCATCTTTGACTTATTTACATTTTTCTTAAAGTAATAGCACTCAATGCTGAAAGTGTTTAGTTTTCTAACCTAATCGTAATTATTAAATATTCAGTGTAATTAAGCGATTTTCGGAATTTTAACAGCATAGAGTTTTAATCAGTTGCATAGCTAAACAAATTCTAATAAAATCCACGACAACTAGAAGGAAGGTTTAATCTGTATTTCTTTCAAAGATTCAATTGGTGTTTACCTTACAAATATAATTCGAAATGAATACGTAATATATATATAGTAACAAAATGTACATAATTTATATATACGAGAAGTATCAAAACGGCCATGTGTTTGTTGCTAGGCAACAATGTAATATTTCAAAGGTCGATAATATTATTGTAATTATTTTGTTTACAGGCTTAAAACTTTATTAAAATGATTTAGATCAGTCATAGATGAATTTGAATATCAGCAATTTAAGGCACCAAATGTATATATATTGTAACTTTAAGGAAATTTTTATTTGATCTAGTTATTTGGAAAATACAGATATTTTGGACATGATAGGTCATGGTCAAAAGTACATCAAGTCTTGCAAGTCTAATTCGGAGAATTTGGTTGCAAGTTAACATTGATTTATAAATTTATTCGAGATCGCATTAGTAAACATTTGAAAAGTATCCATACAATTTATATTGTTAAACAATGTAACTATCAATACAAGTATACCGTGATTTAGTTTATCAATTTACTTACTAATTTAATAAGGTTATATTGTTGCCTAGCAACTGAATATCGTTCAATATTTTCTTGTTTTGAAAGCATTTGAAAGCTTCTCAATTCACGCAAAATATGAGAACTTCAGAGAGTTCCAAGTAAAATTATTTGTTGTATTTTAGTGTAAATATGGTTATTAGTTCTAATAGAATATTCCATTGACCCTCATAGTATATCTAGGCTATATACGCTACAGATTACAGAAAAAGTTCAGGTGTATGTTTTAAGTGCAAGTGTCTTCTTCCAAATAGTTGCCTGCGTTCGTTACCTAGCATGGCGATCGATTTGGCCATGTTTTTCATTACTGATGTGGGGAGCGGTGATGTAGAGGTAGGGAGCGCGGTTCGGAGTCGAGAGGTCCCGGGTTAACCCCTGTTTGAACCACTAGTTAATTTCTCTGAGCAAGAATAACCCACTTGCTACACTCCACTAAGGTGCATTGGTACCTCTGAGGGCAGTGTCTATTCCTGGACGCCGCAGACCGATGTTGGCTGCCACACCCACAGGAGAGAAATAGTCTCCCCAGGGAGACGCGAAGGTATGTTTCCATAAGTAGCCCAATGATCTGGGGCAGTTAAAATGTCAAATGATGCTCGAGTGACTTAACAGCTGAAAGAAGCTCTAGAAAGTTGGTAATTCGGACCGGAGTGTGAATAAGGTTGTCGGACACAAAATAGGCAATGTATAGCAACGTACGTTGGTTGCCGTATACGGAAATTCCACCAACAATCCATGGTCTGTGCCCGTCGTGTGGACGATACTTAGACACCGGGGACACGTCTAGCTCCCGGTTATTTATGGTCCACCTATTATTAATATGAGTGAATTATAGTATACCTAAGTCAAGAGAATAATGTAGCAAACAGCTCCGAATAGAACCAGACGGATTAGGACGTTTCATGACGGGTATCGTCTGTATGAAACTAACTCAACTGAACTGGTGAGATAATAAAGTTAAGAATATTTAAGTTGGAATGATGTGCAGTGCAAATACATGTATCATCAACACAGACTTGAAATATACTTTTGTAGGAGCACATTGGCTGTATATACTTATCCATAGAGCTACATAAAGTATGTAGCTCTGTGACTTATCCGATGCCATAAAACCAATGTTCCAAACGCAAAATCTATTGGATTATGCTTACAATCTGTACAATGTTTTATTATCAAGATTCAATTCTTCCATTCGTCTTACTGAATTCTCGTTTTGTAAAATCGTGTGGTCAGTTTCAAGTAATCGTTGCCAGCGGGGTGGTCTCATTTCTTAGCTAAAGTAACATTTTATGTTTAGGCCTGCTCAGGAGATAGTGATGTTATAACCCGTTTTACTTTTTAAACACATAATAAAACACAACATTTGACTCACAAGTGTTTTTGTTTAAAATACACAAATTTATACAAAATTTAGCGGACATTACATTCAATCGGAAAGAAGCATAATCGAACATGGGATAGATAGAAAACGTAAATTGCCAAATAAACTAAAACATCACATTTACTTTTCACGGAATTAAAGAGATATGTTTCGAGTATAAAATTACTATTTCTAATGTATGAAATACATTTCTAATATATGAAATACATGAGTAATTACTGTCGATCCAATGAGGAATACTAATGAGGGAATTATCCATTCGAAAGAATAGCTGGGATCACTGTTAACTCAAATACATCCAGTTAAACATAGATAAACATATTTTACCTGGCGGACGGGTTAATATTTATAGATAACCGTTATTTACTTTCACCGGACTGTAGATCTACACAGCCTTTGCATGATTATTGATCGATAATTGGAATATATAAATTACAGTAATGCAATAGAAATATATTTACAAGCATTATTCCGTTACCAAACGCTATAAGCAGTCAAATTTTAACGCAAAGGTTAGCTCCGTGAATAAAATGGGGTGATCGTAGTTTTGATAATGCCGAATTTCTTATCGTTCATAGTTTTTACAATGACAAATATTAGTTTGAAAATATATATTTCACAATTTTTATACTGTATACTTACAAACAATTATACAATAACAACGGTTTATGGAAAATATTAGAATCAAAGACCCTAATTGGTCCTGTTAAATTTGGGATGAATATCAGTTTGATAACTTGTATTTCTTCACTAAACGACAAAGCGTGATTTGATTGATAAGTGCCCGCTCTTCGACCATTAAGGCAAATGTTGCTTGTTGTCGGCATGTTTATATGGGATTTTTCAAATGTTAACAAAGTTGAAACCGAAATAGATGTAGCCCTCGATACCGCGCACATTTTTACCCGAGACGATAGACATGTTCGATAAGATAAATATGAGTTTATATCTTAAAATAAGATGTTTATAATGTAGGGAAGTCAACTAGTTATCACCCTTGAATCGTCCATCATGCTAAGTTTCGCCTTTCGATTAATTTTGAGACAATTAACACATGATATAAACATAGAAATTGATTGTTTACGTTGTAAAACGCGCGTCTGGTCGGACGTTTTTTGTGACGTAATTTGTGACGTTATTGACGTGACGTCGTAAGGGACGTTTTCCTGCGCTCGACGCCAATTATCTTGATTTCAACCAATCGCGAACTTCGCGTAACTAAACCGCGCTTAATATTGTACTGGTTTTGTATATAAAATATTTCGTATTTATTTCATAAGTATTACACATAATATGAGCTACACGGTGACAAGAATGAATGGGCAGTTTATTAAAAAATATAACGTTATTACATACAAATTGGTAAATTCCCGTGAGTACAAATAAATCATAATCCGAACTGGAGCACTTCAAATAAAAGTACTTATACTACTCATGAACGTTAGGTCAATGACTTTCCCACCATCATCATAATTATGTCATATGCTTATTGTCATGAATAATATCAAGTGTTGTTTTCCTACCATTTAATAAAACCAATTGCTCATAACATGCTTTCATATTTCAATTCAAAGAACATTGTGTATCGAATGATTAAAGGGCATTGACATCATTATAAGTCACTAGGGTGGTACCACTAGGAACAGCGGTAATGTTATTGTATCCATGTTGGCTTCATGTCAAAGCTCTCATTTGACGTGAGGCCAAAATGACTCAAACACTCGAGTAGTCCTTAAGAAAACTTTGGTTTGAATTGAAATGGTGGGCGAGTTAGGGAAACTGGTTAGTTTGGAAATTTGTCATAATAATTATGATACTTTCACCTAATCATAACTTGGTTATGAGGAAATCAAATAAAATTAAATGCTAATTAAAATTATTTTAGACATATGTATTTTAAACTATGTTCAAAGCTTCCTAAAGTGCTCAAGCGTGCAGTGTGATGTCACGAACGGCTATGGCTTGAGAGCTACCCAGCCAACCAATTTTACTGTTGATATCATCTAGTTTTTATGGTGTAAATGGTCAAAGGCATTTCACATACGATTATACCAATAAAATTGTAAACTGTAAAATTGAAAACTGATATAATTATGTCATGTATTGTCAGGTCTCTAAATAAATTCAAAATATATTATTGCCGGTTATTGACCAGTCTTGCCAATAGGAAGTTATGAATTTGTCGTTCTTAATAATGCACTGTAAATGCTGAACTCTGATTGACTAACTCAATGAACACACCTAGTTACGCATGGTTGATACCGGAAGTATTTCATATTCCAACATCGAATCACAAACATCATCCTGGTTTCAGTTCAAATCTAAACATGTTAACTAGAACGGGAAGTTAGAGACTAAACTTCCTTTTCTAAGTAAGTCTGAGTTAGAGGTATTTCATTCAACCAGTTGAATCTATGAATAGATTTAGTCAGTCCATATACACACCGGTCCGTAAATGTGCCAGCTCCTTATAGCAATCTACCCCAAGAAGACGTGGTGTATATGATATACATTGATTTTGACTTTTTTTTTATTTTGTTCTAAACTATGAGCATTCCAACACTAATACCGGATTTATATCAGAGTAGGTATTTCTTACATAGAAAACAAATCACCTCTTGTGGTCACACTAGTTTTTATGACACCTTGTTTTTTAATAGTGACACATTAAAAGTTACAATGCAGCGTCCGTTCTGCATATAGCAATGTATAGACGTCGCGCACGGTGTTGCGTCGTGGAAGCGTCACATGGAAAGCGTAAAATTTAACGTCAAAATATTCGAGCAGTCATTTTCATCGCGTTGTCTTGAAAAAACTACTATAGTGATGTGTATTAAATCTAATACATTGTTCAAGTATATATCAACGATAATAATACTGAAAAGAATACCAATATAACTTGTAATTTTATTAAATATTTTGTATAAAGAACGTCGGAAAAGTATTTTGTATTTACAAAAAGAACGGGTTTAATAATGTGTTACGGTTCTTTCTTCAACAATAAGATCTCTAATTTAGTTGTAATCTTCATCTTTAATTTATTACTTGTAAATAGCCTCTATATGTTTTATTCCTCTATGTAGGAAACAATGCGCTGGCTAAGAATAAGAAGGTCGTAACTACAAAATCGATATTAAGAGAAATCAAGAAAAAAACTCTTTACTTATGGTAAATCAAGCTTTTTCAACATCAGTTTGTTCAGCATGACAAATTCGTATTTTCACGAAAATAGGCTAATGAGAATCGCCTTGTGAAGCTGTCTTCTATATGGGTCGTAAGTAATACAAATGTAGTTACAATCTTCTCATTCTATAAGCTAGCGAATGTCATGCAACATGTTATTGATAACTAGTTTGTTTTAATAAATCAATATTGCTTATATTTTTAATTAATGTGTTCGTATTTGCCCCCCCACCCCCCTGATAAGATTTCATTCACATGACATAGGTAATAGTTAACATAAATTATGAATAAAATATATGTATATTATACACGTGTATTTTCATTGTGATGTGTATTTAAATTATGAATCTGTGTGTCGGAACATGCGGACGTTAGTTATGTCCGACGTCATGTTTAGAGCGTAAATTTATAAAAGTTTACAAGCTATAATGCCGATGTAAAATATTGTATTATTTTAGCATTTATGCTGGGAAACTTATGAAATTTTACATAATAAATCTGTCATGAAAACGGAATATGAATATAATAATTTTGTTTCAGTATTCATTAAAATCTACTAACACCGTAGTTCAAATAATAATGAATAATTAGAGTCATGGTTCGAATTTTAACATTTTAGAAAAAGTTTACAAAACGACTTACACCCGAATATAACCTCTCACGGACAAAATTAAGAACTCTAGCTATTTGAAATTTTGACAATTTGATAAAGGTATAACAATCAATGAAACAGTACCTTTCTTTTTTATGAAATTATGTTGCAGCATCCAATATTAATGACATAATATAAGCTACTGGGACGCTAACTACGAAAAATACGCCATTTTCTATTTTGTGACATGCCGGGTGGCAAACCAAGAATGCTTATAAAATCATAAAAATTATAGTTCAGTTATTTTTTAATTAGTGTACACTTTGCATGATGGTCATAACTATAACATGTGGATACGGGAAAAAAGAAAAGTGACGATGATAAAGAAATATTTGTGTATGAAATATTTTTTCGGATTTTACTGTCGCGTCAAAATAATTTGTGACATGTTTTTGTATTTTTATAAAATTGTTGTATTTTCTAAAATTGCGATTTCTCAACCATATTTTCACTACTTGTTTGATGTCATATTATTTCTCTTAAAATGTACAAAATACCAATATTTTGCAGGGAAAATGAAAATAACTGGAGGAATTTTTATATAGAAGTTTTATATATTTTACGCAAAAAATGGCAAAGTTACAGAATTTTACAAACTATTTAACAATTACCAACAGCTATGTTTGACGTCTCACGTTCAAATGTAATATGCCATCTTGTTCGTTATTCATTTGCGAACACATGTGGTATCCTACCGTAAATCTTGACCTTAAATCGACTTCTTTAAGGTGAAATATCGCACACTGCATCAAGACAAATGTGACGCAGTTACACGACGTTTTTCTACAAAAATCTCAAGAAAAATGCCTATTATAAATTTTCAGGAAGGTGTTCATCTATTTTGAAATTATGGCCGAAAAGTACATTTTAAAAACTACTTCAAGTTAAAATTTGAAAGAAATCCGATAAAAATTAAGCTCTGTACCAATTTTCTTCCAGTGCGCATACCCTAAAAACGTAAAAAGACGGAACATCGTGCGCGACGTCATACAGTTGTGTCGAAATGAGTCTATTTCTACAGGGCATGGTCCTGTTTCGGCAGCATTATAATGAAGTGTGCACTTTCAGCGCGAAAGGCAGTGGGTTCGATACGACACGGGGTGGTGTCAAAGGCTAATTTCAAATAGCTACCAGTAACTTTCTTGCTGTACGCTAAATATTAAAGGGAAATATTGCTTCTATCCTCTCTCTCACATTGGAGGATTGCACATGGATTTTACAACATGTTGCCCGTTTGTGAAATCAGACTGAACCTTATCAGTCACAAATAATTTGAAACTTAATAATTTGTATGCCTTTCTTTTTCATTGAAGATAAACCAACGAACGTTTATCTATATTGCAAAATGTTATCTTTTATAAATATTAAACTCTATACACAGCAACATACGAGCGAAAATTACTTTTAACGTATTTGAGCGTCTTAAAATGGCCTGGCATTGTTTTAATTATATGCACAATACTTAACGTAATTAAAATTTGTTTTCAGCCAATAGCTTTAATAATGTCATAAAGGAAAACTAACGTATCTTGAATTATTGTAAGCTTTCTTGAGCTGACAATTTGGATGGTTTGTCTGTTACATAAAGTTCGTTACACACACCAAAATATAGATGTTTATCATTAAAACTAACCATGGACGACCGACTGATGTATAAATTACAATCACAGAGTATATACACCGGTTACATATTCTGGCGTATTTTTTGTCTAGTATTTACACTCATCTGCCCTCGGTGGCTTATCAGCTAGAATACATTTTAGATCACATTCCAAGATTCTCACAATTTTTGATATACGTTATCCAATCAGATTGCAGCGTCTGCAATTTCTTGTTAAACATTACGAGAAGTTAGCGTTTAGATGCTATTTCAGTTTGCTGTTTTACGCACGTAGTAATTTTTTCGTCTGCTCCAGGATTGTACCAAGTTCTTACTGCTAGAACTCTTTGTTTACTTAGAACTTTGTTGTCGAAACGTGTACGTTGGCTGTGCTTTAGGATACGGTCGTCTGCTTTGGAAGTGCTTTGGAAGTGTCAGCAATGTTTTTGTAGTTTTAAAGAAATGGAACGAACAAAGAACTTATACTACTTGGTTTTTATTTTAGTAACTTGTGATCTAACAATGTGTGAGGTGTAGACCTTTGTTCAGGAAACAAATTCTCACCGTCGTCGTCGGAATGATTCCTATCCCACCAGGAGCCGACGGATTGAGTCCACCGCCGTATTGCAAGTGTCACCGATTTATATTCTATCCGTATATTACAGATCCCTTGTTTTGCCGGGTAATGACGAACTCGCCGACGGCTGCATTGTCAGAATTATCATCGTCATCGTCGTCGGAATATGAACAGCACGTCGAACCAACCTTTAATGTGGCCACCGAAGAAACAAACTCTAAACGTAAGTTACACAAACTCTTATTTGTTTACATTTTATGTAAATATTTTTGTGTCTGCCTTTCTGGCTTTCCATAAAGCAGCAATAAGAGCAATAACGACTAACGTATGATCCCCCTAGGTCACCATGACCTTACTTCATATAGCACGCCGCATAACGTCTGGAGCCCAAACGTGCGTAATCGAGTATGTCAAGAATGTTCTCATAGTGGTATAACATGTGTATTTTCATGTATAATTATAACTATATTCTAATAATAATAAAATGAAATGAACCACTCAAAATTGAAATAACCAACTTATAATAATGATCTTACGTGCCTTTTGTGTACAACGGTGCAGCGTTAGATTACATGGCTGTGTGATATTTTGCCTCTACATTTATGAGTACCTGATGGCAGTAATCCATGAAACATAGATGATCATTTGTACTCTAACACACTTGTTCCCTTGTCCAGTTTTGCACGAACACTCCAAATCATGTACCCCAACGCTTGTTCCCCTATCGAGTTGTTCTTATGCTGTTGTCCATTCACTCTCCGTACTGGTCAGTATCCCTGCTTCCTTGTTACCCTACTAGCTTGTCATAAGAGGTACTCTTTTCATTCTATGTTTCAATAAGCAGTACAGTACAATCATCGTAAAATAGCAACTTATGGGCGCTGCAAATACTGACCAATATTTAGAGGCTGTTTCTCTACAGAGGTTACATTTAAAGTTAATAAAAAATTATGAGCTGAAGAAATTTTTGAAGGCGTTGTTATAGAGAGATCGTTGCTCTACAAAGGTTGCTATGGAAAGGATGTACCGTATAATTATGCTTCATTCCGTAGTTGGAAAAGCACTTTCTTGCCGTTCGAACGATCCGGGCTTGACCCGCGACGGTTAGATTTGTTCTTGCCATTGACCATGGACCTGATTAATTTATTTGGGAACGTTGTCGATTGCTTGTTGGTTTGTGGAAGAAAAGGTTTGCGCTTGTTGAATTGTTGTTAATTGCTTTTATGCGAACTGGTTTGGTCAACTAGCCGCTGTATAAGACTGAACTTATGTTAAAACATACCATTCAAATACGCTTCAGTGTTGTTATTATTTGTAATTACCCTCCTTTACGATATTATGCTCAAGAGACATGGTGTGGCAATCATGGTAGGAGTATACATAGGATAACTAGATTTTCTAAGGGGATACGGCTAAAACATTTTGTGTTTTTCTCTTTGTTCGGTAGCTAGACACTGCCGCCACTTCTGTTTGAGTCTTTGTGCCGTCTTTGCATACACAATATTCAATGAGATTTTAATACAAGATGTAACAGACTGAAGACTTTTCTCTGACTGCACTGACTTTGTGATAGTAATCTTTCACACCAGGGTCTTCCGTCATCACATGACGTTTCTGTCAAAAACAAGTCTAAACATTTTACTAACATGCGATAAAACTATATCAACAAAGCACGGGTGGTATATTATAAATTATAACTAGTGCAAACATAAATGCAGGTTTTCGCGAAGATGAATTAACCTCTGAACTTATCATATGCCTTATGTTTAAAACAGAAGCAGACTAACTAAAAATGTATATAATATTTATGTCAGTCTAGGGATGCGTTGGCTAGTTCTACCAGACACTGGTTGCACACGTCTGCCATCCCTCGAAGTTTGAGGTCTTTATCCTATCTGGCTTTGGAAAACAGTGATTGTCCAAACTTGTCCAAGCTATGAATGACGTTGTGTTTTGTGACAATTAAGTGACAATGTACTGTACTGTACGTAATTATTGTTTTGTATTTTCAGACATGGATAACAGTATAACACTGTGGCAATTCCTACTCGACCTTCTGGTCAGTAGTAACTACAAGGACATTATTCAATGGACCAATGATGAAGGAGAGTTTAAACTCACCAACCCGGAAGAAGTTGCGAATTTATGGGGTCACCGTAAGAACAAACCAACCATGAATTACGATAAACTGAGTCGAGCATTACGGTATTATTACGATAAGAACATAATCAAAAAGGTTATGGGGCAAAAATTTATGTACAAGTTTGTCTCGTTTCCTGAAATTGTCAAAACCGAGACTAAAGTGCCATTTAAGCAAAAGATGGAAACGCTAGCGCAGGAGTATGGACAACAGCGCTTCCCTCATTTAGGATCATACGACGCGGCGTCTGTTAAGTCGTCTGCTGAGAGGGCGACGGCGGGAATGATAAAACCGAACAAAAGTGTTGTGATTCCGAACATTAAAGTTGAGGATTCTATGATGTCAGACATGTTCTTACCGAATGCCGTGAAAACTTCTCACTCAACTGTTCAGTATTCTCACCAGCCACAGAAAGAAAACACACACGTTGTAAAAATGCCTTTGAATTCCGTATCCAGTGCAATTAACATCAACAGTTCGTCTGTTATCTTAGTGACCACAAACTCTGCGATGACGTCATCAAACAGTGCCTTGAGTAGATCTCAATTCAGTAAATCCTCGTCCAAACCGAAACCTAATCCGTTAATGCTAAATGTAAATCCGCCCGTGCAGACGACAATCACGTCTGCAACACCCGTCCCTCTTCCAAGTCCTAAACTTTTACAACCTCCGTTCTCGTCACTTAATACACCATTTGTATTAGCTAGTCCAATGGTTGGGGTTCCAGGAACGCCCATACCATTACACTTTTGGAGCTCCCTAAGCCCCATTGCTACTCTTAGTCCACGCCCAAATGCAAGTTCAGCTTTCCAGTTTCCAATGGTTAATGGACAGTTGCCGCTATATTCTGCATTGCCTAACTTTAGTGCTATCGAAGGTATGGTACCACCTGCTGTGTCTTCAAGCCATAAAATATCAGTGAAATGACGCCAGGATGATCACCGGATATGACGTCATAGATAACACCGGAAGTGCATTATGAGCATTAACTTAATAGGCATTACTTGTTTTACAATAAATTCTATAATTGAAAGCGTTTACAAACAGGCCCCTTGTTTTACTGAAACTCTTTTGTCTATCATTATATTGCAAATCAACAGTGTTGCAATGTAAAGGCTCAAATTAAGATGGTTGCATTGTGAAGGATCAAACAAGAGTATTGCATTGTAAAGGATCAAATAAGATTGTCGCATTGTAAAGGATTAAAATAAGATGTTTGCATTGTAAATTTAGCACTGTAAAGGATCAAATTAAGATTGTCGCATTGAAGAGCCTCAAATTAAGATAATTGCAGTATTAGAGGAGTAGGTCAATGTTGTTGCATTGCAGAGGAGTGAATGAATTTCATACTCAAATTTAGCATGCCACAAACTATAACCACGGGGCCATGTGTTTGTTCAAGGTCTTCAGTAAGGTATGCATGTACATATTTGTGATAACTTTAGCCTTACGAGTATATTAAGTGACGTTTTCTGGATGGCCAGTTATCTTCTAGTTTTAATATTTATTTGCTTCATTGCTTCTTTTCGGTATTTATTTTTGAGTTTTATTTTTACTCAGGTTTTCAAATATGTTTCATTTTGTCACGAATAGTTGTATACATTGAATACATTTGTGTCCATATTATTATATGTTTATTACAAAGTTCATCATTTTTTTCAAATCTGGTGATGACGTCAACCTTTTTATTTTATAAAGTTAAATTGTATTGATCATGAAACTAGGAAAGGAGCTTGCATTTTACTTTTTATACGCCCGTTGAAAAACGGGATGTATTATGTGAACACCCTTGGCGGGCGGGCGTGCGGGCGTGCGGCAGCGTCCAATATTTGTCTGTACTCTGACTCAAACAGTTTTTGTCCGATCATCTTCAAACTTGCTGACAATGCTTATGGGTGTAATATCTAGGCCAAGTTCGATTATAGGCCAAATCGGTGCCGGTCTTCTTGGGTTATGGTCCTTCTTTTACCAAAAAAATGTGAAATTGGCCTTGTCTGTACTCTAGCTCAAACAGTTTTCATCCGATCATCTTCAAACTTGCTGACAATGCTTATGGGTGTAACATCTAGGCCAAGTTCGATTATAGGCCAAATCGGTGCAGGCCTTCTTGGGTTATGGTCCTTCTTTTACCAAAAAAATGTGAAATTGGCCTTGTCTGTACTCTAGCTCATTCAGTTTTCATCCGATCGTCTTCAAACTTGCTGACAATGCTTAAGGGAGTAATATCTAGGTCAAGTTCGATTATAGGCCAAATCGGTGCAGGCCTTCTTTGGTTATGGTCCTTTTACCAAAAAAATGTGAAATTGGCCTTGTCTGTACTCTAGCTCATACAGTTTTCATCCGATCATCTTCAAACTTGCTGATAATGCTTATGGGTGTTATAGCTAGGCCTAATTCGATTATAGGCCAAATCGGTGCATGCATTTTGGGTTAAATCGGTGCAGGCCTTCTTGGGTTATGGTCCTTCTTTTACCAAAAAAAATGTGAAATTTGCCTTGTCTGAACTCTAGCTTAAACAGTTTTCATCCAATCATCTTCAAACTTGCTGACGATGCTTATGGGTGTAATATCTAGGCCAAGTTCGATTATGGGCCAAATAGGTGCAGGCCTTCTTGGGTTATGGTCCTTCTTTTTCCAAAAAAAGTGAAATTGGCATTGTCTGTACTCTAGCTCAAACAGTTTTCATCCGATCATCTTCAAACTTGCTGACAATGCTAATGGGTGTACAGTTTTCATCCGATCATCTTCAAACTTGCTGACAATGCTTATGGGTGTAATATCTAGGCCAAGTTCGATTATTGGCCAAATAGGTGCAGGCCTTCTTGGGTTATGGTCCTTCTTTTACCAAAATAAATGTGAAATTGTCCTTGTCTGTACTCTAGCTCAAACAATTTTCATCAGATCGTCTTCAAACTTGCTGACGATGCTCATGGGTGTAATATCTAGGCCAAGATAAGTTTAAAGATGGTTGTTCAAAAATTTTTTGACATAATATGGGCTTTTATTTCATAATCAATATTTTTTTAACTAGCACAACCAAGACGGGCGTATTTTGTGACATTTTGGTATCTTGTTGTTTAGTCCTAAATACTTCGTAGTTTCGTTATAAAACATCTTTAGTTCGATGTTAGAAATAAGTTTTTTGTTTTGTTATATGGTGTTCAAAAGATTGTTGTTAGAATTAGAAACCGGTGGTTTCGGAACCAGAAATAATGGTTTCCAAATATGTGCTCAATTATTCTATGCGACGATTTATCCAAAATATCATTACATAGTGTCAACTTGTTGTGTTCCCGTTTTTTACAGGCGTGTAAGCATGTTTACTTCAATGGTATCAATACTTGCCAGTCTTAGTGGCCTTTCTTAATTTTATTTGATTGTTTTTATGCGAATACCCATGCTGTAATGTTGCGGATTCTATGGTGAAATAATAAAACTAAAATTTTTTTTTTTGAAATGACATCAATACCCACATTCGTAACGAGTGTATGGAATTATTTTTATTTACTTCTGTCTGGTGTTAGCAAGGCTTACGTTTGCAAACAAATCGAACGTTCTTTTATCTATAATCTGAGAATCATATTACGGAAAAAATCTTTTCACATTTTCCCTCATTGTTTTTGTATACATTTGTAGTTTCACATTACGGAAGGCTCTTTATGTAAATACATATTATTTTCATTGTTTGTAGTAGATATATGTGTACGTTAACTGCGTTTTCCTCACGAAGAAATCCAAGGCAGGTTCTTTGTGTATATATCTTAAAAGTTGACATAGTTGGCATTGTTTTGAAAAAATGTTAATAAACTGGATTCTTTTTAGACGACTGGATACTTATAAATAGTCATCTTTTTTCTTAGGTTTTGGTTAATATATAATTTGTATATAATGTTCGACTTGCGTCATATTTTGATGTCAGAATGTAGCTCCTATTTGTCAATTGGAATTTGGTTTGACTTACAGAAGCTGTTGTATAATTATGCCCCCCATTTTTACTTAGCCGGCGGTGCCAGAAAATTAAGCTCACTCACAATATCTTTTGCACCAGCCTATATATAGCCCCGATTGATAACTTGCGACTGATTTTAGATTATGGATGCTATCCATATTGACCCATGGAGTCTGCATTTGGTCATGTTTTGTTATGTCTTATAATAACAGCTATTTGGACCTGAGCCTGAAATTTATGCAAGACTATATAACAAGGTTCTTGCTTTGAATATATTAATTTTCACAAGCAAATCTTGCAATATCGGCATTTAAGATTTGTGTTTGTAATTACATCTCTAGTGTCACCGTGATACTCCCCGTTTATGAAAACATACAATCGGTGTTGTAAACGTAGACAATACATGTATATCGACTGTAAAATTATGGTAATCAATAGGCCAGGCTCATGTCAATGTGACCAAGCTATACTCAATGATAAAACTAAGGAAATTTTCCAGCACCACATTTATTTCTTAGTGTATACTGAATTGAATTTCTTGCCATTTCTCATTGTGCTTGGTGCAACTGTTACGCAATCAGCCATACATTTTATGAATAATTTACAATTTAGACAAACTATGATTATAATTGTTGTTACTCTACGTTAGTTATACATTGAAGTAAAAGGAACATTGATATGTTGCTTATGTTGTTGACGTACATCTTACATAATTGATTATTCAGAATAATGTGATTATATGAATTAGGCCTATGATTAAATTACGTTCGATCCAAAGACCACTATAACTCTAACGCGATTTTCTGCAATGTCAATATAAACAGAAATCACTGACCATTACATCGATTTAAAGAGAGCAGAAGTTTTTTCTTATCTGCTCACTTTTTTCACCAAGTAAATTGAATTACGATACACATTGAAAAGATAATCCCTTTTCCAATATCCTTAAGTTGTATTACCTGATGTACCTGTTTACTTTAGGTGACACAGGTCCCAATACCGCGTTAGAGTTATAACTTGATGTGTTTGTTATTAAAATGTTAAATGTTATACTTTGTTTATATGTTATCGTCTCTGATTCAACAATGTAGCATTGTGTATGTATGGACGAGGGTTGTACCAGAATAACGTAGACTTTTGTCATACGTTCTATACCATTCATCATACAAACACATTATTTTGTGTGGAGTGCAAATAATATTTACAGAGCAAGTTCGTGAAATTTCAAAGCCGTATCTTGAAATTTCAAAGCCGTATCTTATTTGGATCGAATTCTGCAGCTTCCGGTGATAGATTTGGGTACGGTATGCGGGGCACGTCAACGGAACGTCACGACGTCGTCGGAACTTCCAGGATAAGTGAAACTCCTAACTGTGTACATTGTAGCAATAAAGATGGGCACTGTCGTACACAAAACTCACGAATGTTTATTAGCTACCTTAAATGTGATAAAAGTTCCAATATATTACCAGTAATGTCGCATATAACCCTTATAATAGAACATCGATCCAGGTCGATGTGGTCCTAGAAAAAGTTTGGTGACGTCGCATTCGCCGTCGGTTTTCGCCGTCGGTTTATGTCGTTTTATTCGGTCTCGATCACGATTGATGCGCTTGTGTCGTTTGAACATCGGGTTATTCGATACAAGAGATTAAGAGTTTGCAGGTTTCAACATTTGAAGCGTTTGTTCTGGCGTCTTCCCGAGGTTCACACAAAACTTCATATTGATGCGAGTTCCAGCGTGTTTCGCTAACATCATATTTTCACTGGTGACGCGCAGCAGCTGCTGCTTGTTTTGTACCATCAATCAAAAACGATTACCTTTATAAAGTCGAAATTTACGGCGTACGTTCCAAGGATATTGCGCATGTATTTCACGAAGTCGCGTTAAAATTAGACTTGATATCTGTTAGGAATAAGCAGTTGAACAATGCCAAAATGTTTTTAAAATTCGTTGTCCAGCCTATCCAACTATTGGTTACTATGGCGACAGATTAAATGGCTTTCTAACATTTTGTTGACAAAAGTCTACGTAATTCTGGGACATCCTCGTATGTTGAATATGTGTGAATATCAATGTGGACATACCAGGTGGTATAATATGACGTTTTTGTCTAATCTTGAACACAAGTAACGTTAGAAATCTGCCTTATAAAAAGTTAAAAAACAACCATAAGAGCTGTATTCTTTGACCGATTGTCCAGGCAACTCAGTTTTTAACTTTTGAACGTTTTTGTTGACATTTTTACTTGCGTTTCTATGCAAACATTACGTCACATACCACGTGGCATGTCCACACTGATATATGTATACTTGTACGGTAGGGTATAAAAGAGAACTACGTTAGGTTATCCGGGATATTAGATGTTCCGGAGTTAACATGGATTTAAGCAATATATTAAGTATATTTTCTTGAAAGATGTAATAAATCATTCTGCAACCATGTGCCTTTGTGTATTGTTTTTAGTATTTGCTGTAACGTTACTTAATATCTGGGTCACACATTACGATATGTTCGTGTATCCCATATGTAGGCCTGCCCAAATGTCTAGGCATCGTGCGGACACCGTCAGATGAGTAACATATTATGTAGTGTATTTTTTTGTTATAGAAAGGGGAATAAGTCTCAGTGTTCATTGAGGTTACCATGGTGGATTTACTGCCCTTTAGCTACATTTTTTTCAAATACTGAAATAGTGCGAAAACAGTACAACGTACGTAGTGCAGCCTGTCTATAGTGACCCTATATAGATCCTGGAAAGTGTGTGGCTTTACATCGGCTGTACAGAGCCATATTTGATAGTAATATAAAACCGGGATAAAATGTGAGCCAAATATAACACGAGCAGCATACAAACGTCCAACAACCAAGCAACTTAATTGTGTTGCCTACGAACTATTTGTATATCTTCAACTACATATGAGCATACAGATGTAAAATGTAAACAAAATGCATTTATTTCAAGTCTAAAGAGCATCTATAAAACATTATTTGTTAGGTATATTCTTCAATGTAGCTAGGTCCAAAGGTGCTAGGTGTTATGTTGACGTGTCCCTACAATACATGAATAAATAAACGAAACCGTTGTAAGAGCACCTATGAGAACGTAAGAGAACGTGGTGGACTTTGTGGAACATCTTGTCAGGAGACGTGTTGGCATCGTAAAGGAACATTACACGCACTATCAGAACGTGTGGTAGCGTAGTAAAACGATTACAAAATTGCAGGATCGTGGATCTCTATGATATTTTCCAATCGTGGGCATCGTGGACGTCTTGGCCGGCTGTAAACTCAGCATAACCAGACTTGGCAGAAAACGGCACTATAGCCAAATTGCTGACGTAGAACAAGAAAAATATGTCAGAAAATTACTATTTACTTATGGAAAAACAAGCTTTTTCAACTTGGAGTTTGGTCGATATAACAACTTCCGATTTTCATGAAAATAGACTCATAAGAATCATGATAATATTATTCAGCATAGGTAGCATTAACGTCGGTTACAAACATATATACTATACTCTAGATGTTGTAAGCAAATTTTCTGACATTAATGGTGTCACACCGGTGAATTTTCTGCCATTCAAATCAATGCAACTCAAATCCGCATCTCTCACACCATTTCACTGACATTTCAGTCGGTTTTCTGTGGCCTTTTCTATAAAAAGAAATCATTGTCATCCAAAATAAGCTGTCCAGAGAAAAAGAAATGTAAATAGTTTCGTTTTCGAGCTACTGCTGGGCTTCTGAAAAGACAACGCTATTTTCCATGCCCCAAAAGCTGAGTCGACCAAATAACCATACATTGTCAGTCTTCATCCAAGGAAAAAATAATTCAGAAAAATATCAATTAAACACTCTTAAAAGTTAGCATGCAGGCCATATTTGAGCTACATTCATGTAATTTGTCAACAATCAGCAGTTTCCACATTAAAAAGTACTTGAACAGACATAATCAATTTTTGGAAGAGGGACTATTTTAGCATACTACGACCAGGAAGGGTTATCCATCGGTGTGACACCAATTAGAGCGTCACCATTATTCAAACGGCTCTTAACGGTTTTTTAGTGAAGCCAGAACGGTTTTGTAAACAGGTTAAAAATGGAACTTGTGGCACTGTTTAAACATCTTGGACATAAATATACTCTTGACTTAGCATGTTTTATATACATGTATTTATGTTCATTAAAACGTCATAGTCTACATATGCGATAGATAACTCTTAAAAGATGGCGTCACCTTTCCCATCCTGCTTCTTGTGAACATGTATAGTCTGATGTTCAGTTTCGAGCACCTTACATACTGAACAGTTTACGTCACTTGATAATAATACTAATGACGCTTCTAGATCTATCACATGTGTTTTGTGGTCATGTAGGGGAGGTAATTGTATTGTAAACAAATATTTTAATAGTTGGTGATCTCCCTTGGTGCTACTAATGCTATGTGTAGACATATAACATCCGTCAGTACAAAATTCTATGGGTAACTATGGGGGTCATACAACATTAATGTCAACCTCATAAAGACAATACAAAGCCCATTTCGGCGCTGTCGTTCTCAAACCTCGTAGCTCCAACATTTCTGTTTGTTTTCGTCTTTTCCGAATGTATGAAGTCTTGCGCTCTCGTATGTTGTCTGGTAAAGCTACCAGTACAGTTTTCCTCAGCGAGTTCTTGGAGACTGACGGTTCAAAACAACAGTCGGAGTGAAACAATGTTGTCTTCATTCGCCTACATTGTTCAAAATCTTCCTGGAGAGAATAATGACCGGTTTATGAGATCTTTGGTGGTGCCCGTACGCCCCTCAGAATGTGGGACAGCAACAGGTAACAGGTAAGTACACAATTTATTATTACATTTTCGTGCGTATATAGTTCGAACGATTCTGTATTTATACTCGCATGTTCATCGGCTTAGAGCACTTTCTCGAAAGCGTTTCCTAAGTTACTGACAATCGACGTCGGGGATTCATATCCAAAAGATACATGCACCGCCCTTAATTAGCATTATACCACCGGAAGTTTGGAGCTAGAAGAACAAAAAGTATGCTTGATTAAAAAGTTATTTGTCTCTTGTTTATTACCGATATCTGTAATTTGGTCAACCCACAGAAACACTCTGACGGAAGAAACACAACTAAAATAGATGTTGGTGAAACTTTCCCGTACTTTGATTATATTTAAAACCCGATGTATGTGGGAACCTTCATTCACGTCAAGACAAACTCTCCTGAATATGTGTACCAATTCGTCCTAGTCCACAAATATAATAACGGTAACCTTTCTAGGGACGTGTCTCATTTGTCTCAATGCTGTACACGTTAACTATTTTACTATGGTTTATACCGACTTATGAGCGTTTTGCTGTCATTTGATTCCATGCACATCAGTCTACCAGACAGAGTGATTTTCAAAAGGTATCTTTAATATTCCCCCGAATGGCCATGTGCTTTGCATAAATTAGATTAGTATTTTAGAGAACTGTGATTCCGTTCTTTTGATTCATGATGGGAGTCGGCCAAATTAGTCAAAGTCGTTTAACACTTAGCTGATATTATTATCTCCCTTGCGTTATGCCCAGTGTTGTTAGTTACAGGTTACTCTCTGATTCAAGTGTTCCAGACAGGAGCCAATAACACAGTATCCGTAGCTGCTCAGTGGTTAGCGAATGTGTCTCCTGACTCCGCTACCCGGGATCCAACCGGAGTAGAGGCACTCATGTGACTGCCATATTTCAGCAGAAAGCTGACTGGCAAATGAAGGCTGAGCTCGACATTAAAAATATCCAAGACGACAGCCTATCAATATGGCAGTAACTAGACTATCCTCTCGGTGCAGATTCCAACAGTCCGAGGTTTGCACTAACTACCATTGATCACAGGTTACATGTATGTATATTATATCGACCGTGGAGCTGGTGATAATGGCGCTATTGACGTACTAGATGTGAAGCTATAATTATTATTATGAAAGGACATTATTTGCTAGGATAATATCGGCAATAATTATATACTAGTACCAGTGAACTGTGGTAAAACTGTAACAACGAGATGTTATTTTAGAAGGCCATCGTACAAAGAGAACAAGAACTATTTACACTTGTATAGATGTATTTCAGAAAGAGTTGTTCGAGAAATCTAGGCACATATCGACTGTTTTACAAAACGGCAAATCTTTCAACAAAAAGTTGCGGTTGTTTTTAACGTTTTGTTGACATATTTTGACTTGCCGACTTAGCCAAAAAGTCACGTGGTATGTATACCATCATGTAGAATGTTTGACAAAACGTGACACTTTCTGATATGCATGGTGGAACCATTTCTTGAATTTGTTTAAGGGCAACGTTAATTGCTTGACCTACCGGTATGTGCCACTTGATTTGGGTGTCATTTGCAACATGTTAATGCTCTAACTTCAGTATTTATCCACCAAACTCCATACGTACAGTATATGTGTTCCTGTTGGACAATTAGGACCAAACAACAGCCAGCGTACACCAGATCATCTACCGTCAATAGTAGTCGAATGGCTAGAGCGTCCATCAAGAGAGGTTTGTCAGATCCCATGCCGTCATCAAAAACTATTTAAATGGTACTGGTATATTTGAAATATTGCAAAGTCGTTAGAATGGAATTGGGTTATTTCCCTTATTTGAAGCCAAATTTATGCTGGTTATTTTCCCTGGGTAATTGCTGGTGTAATGATAATGTGACTCGGTCTTTGTCATATTCATTATACATATTATGTACCACCAAAATCCTGATGTGAAACTTGACATACTTTAGAACAAATCGAGTACATTTGGAACACTTTGAACATGATGCTTTCTTTGTAAAGGGTCAAGGAGAACTAGGTTACTAGGACAAATTACATTTGGAATTTATGGTAACCATTATTTTTCTGCAAAACAATTATTGTCGCTTGTTGCGTTCTGTTTAAATCTCAGTTGAGTCTTGTTCTTGTTTAGAAACCTTTAATAGGCATTAAAATACCAAAATGGAACTTTATTTCACAATTTTGCGGATTATATGAATTGATATACATGTATCTTGCGTTGAAATACACTCATGAGGTTTGGTTTCTTCAGAAAATGTCAATTATATTTCAGAAATAGGAAATTAATGTGTTATAGCAGCAATTTTATGTCAGCTGAATGTCATCTGTAAAAGAGACAAGGGTATAATTATTGGTATAGAGTAGCAAAAACGTCAAGTGTGAATTTTATCTATCAGTCTTTTGGAACTGTGTTTTTAGTCGATCCCGCTCGCGATGAGCGAGACTAACAGTTCAGCTTTTATCTTATGGCTAATGGATTCGATCTACTAAATACTTACCAATTCCTACTTACATTGTCATCTGGGTGTGAAACAAAAGCTTATTTCATCCGATCAATGAAAGGGTCCTGTTTACACATTTCAATGCCGGACTTCTTGGGTTTTTAACGATTACTTAAAATGGGTTGTGTGAGGGCATTGCTCCGTGTAATTGTGTTGTTTGTTACTGTTTTCTTTGCTCGGCTGATTAAATTAAGTGCTGCCTTCCCTGTCCGATTTCCTCAAAATCTGTTTTAATCCATTTCGTTACTGATAACTGTTACTGCTTTGTCTGTCAAAGGCTCGCTACAGGAACATCTCACACTCGGACATAATCTTTCTATTCGCAATATTTGTCTCTGTAGCATCATGGCACCCGTTGGTTCCTCTGTCATATTGGGTGAGCAAATATATCCTATATCTAATAAATTAAATTCAATACACGCTTTACATCTGTTTCCTTCACAAACGCCTTTCTACACCTTCTACACCAAACGAAGACAATACTCATTGACATATCGCTGGCTTAGAATGAGAAGGTCGTAAATCCTACTTACGACCTTATAAGACTGACACATATTTGAAATCTGCATTACAAAGCGCTTCTTATGAGCTTATTTTCATGGAAATCGGAACTCGACTTGTTGACCAAACTGAAGTCCAAAACGGTGAGTTTTCTGGAAGTAAAGAGCAGTTTTCATACAGAATTTTCTTGTTTTCTCAAAATAATGATTTCGTACTTTCGACCCTCTTATCTTATTCTAAGCCTACGCTTATCAGTAGGACTCCGTGGACACAGATATTATCAAAGCATGTTCAATTCCATAGTTCCTTTCATGTACATGTACGTCATCATTGGTAATAGAAGAACTAATTGAATAATTCAATTTTCAATTAGCGTAACACTCCATTGTCTATTCTAATCTATTCTAACCTGTCTTGATGAGACTGAAAAACAACAATGCAAAAATAGCAATCATGAAGAAACGTAAAGTCATGAAAGCAGATAATCACAGGCTAATCGACGATGTGACCAAATTAAACCATGGGCTCATCAACCGCCTAACTCAACACCCAGATATAGCCAGTGCATGGTTCTTTAATGGAGGTGTATATAGCAGACGAAGGCAGGGAGGAGATACAAATTTGACATTTATGACGTAATTGATTCTGTACTACATTAATGTATACTGAGAGAGCTTGACATTCTGTAATGAATATGCTTACGTTATATGTGGATGCTGATGTTGGACTTTTTGGATGAATGCGGTGCTATCATGTTGGACCTATTTGTTACTAAAATGTGGGCGCTCGTGTTGACTTTTGGAACTTTTTGGGATGGATGTCCTGTTGTTGAACACATTATACTGTTTGTGCTTGAATATTTTGTATTGGTAATACTTATGTTGATGTGCTTTATATTTTTGTGCTTGTTATCACATCTTATATAATTGTACTTTATATTTTGTGTTGAGTATGACCATGTTTAGCATTGTATATGTTGGGTATGACCATGTTTAACATTGTGTATGTTGGGTATGACCGTGTTTGGCATTGTGTATGTTGAGTATGACCATGTTTAGCATTGTGTATGTTGAGTATGACCATGTTTGGCATTGTGTATGTTGGGTATGACCATGTTTGGCATTATGTATGTTGAGTATGACCATGTTTAACATTGTGTGTGTTGAGTATGACCATGTTTGGCATTGTGTATGTTGAGTATGACCATGTTTAGCATTGTGTATGTTTTGTATGACCATGTTTAGCATTGTGTATGTTGAGTATGACCATGTTTAACATTGTGTGTGTTGAGTATGACCATGTTTGGCATTGTGTATGTTGAGTATGACCATGTTTAGCATTGTGTATGTTGAGTATGACCATGTTTGGCATTATGTATGTTGAGTATGACCATGTTTAGCATTGTGTATGTTGGGTATGACCATGTTTGGCATTTTGTATGTTGAGTATGACCATGTTTAGCATTGTGTATGTTGGGTATGACCATGTTTAACATTGTGGGTGTTGAGTATGACCATGTTTGGCATTTTGTATGTTGAGTATGACCATGTTTAGCATTGTGTATGTTGAGTATGACCATGTTTAGCATTGTTTATGTTGGGTATGACCATGTTTAGCATTGTGTATGTTGGGTATGAACATGTTTAGCATTGTATATGTTGGGTATGACCATGTTTAACATTGTGTGTGTTGAGTATGACCATGTTTGGCATTGTGTGTGTTGGGTATGACCATGTTTAGCATTGTGTGTGTATGACCATGTTTGGGATTGTGTATGTTTGGGTATGACCATGTTTAACATTATGTATGTTGGGTATGACCATGTTTAGCATTATGTATGTTGGGAATGACCATGTTAAGCATTGTGTATGTTATGTATGACCATGTTTAGCATTGTGTGTGTTGGGTATGACCATGTTTGGTATTGTGTATGTTGGTTATGACCATGTTTAGCATTATGTATGTTGGGTATGACCATGTTTAGCATTGTGTATGTTGGGTTTGACCATTTTTTATCATTGTGTATGTTGGGTATGACCATGTTTAGCATTATGTATGTTGGGTAAGACCATGTTTAGCATTGAGTATGTTGGGTATGACCATGTTTAACATTGTGTGTGTTGGGTATGACAATGTTTGGCATCGTGCCTGCTGAGTATGACCATGTTTAACATTGTGTATGTTGAGTATGACCATGTTTAGCATTGTGTATGTTGAGTATGACCATGTTTATCATTGTGTATGTTGGGTATGACCAAGTTTGGCATTATTTATGTTGGGTATGACCATGTTTAGCATTGTGTATGTTGGGTATGACCATGTTTGGCATTGTTTATGTTGGGTATGACCATGTTTAGCATTATGTATGTTGGGTATGACCATGTTTAGAATTGTGTAAGTTGGGTATGACCATGTTTGGCATTGTGTATGTTGGGTATGACCATGTTTAGCATTATGTATGTTGGGTATGACCATGTTTAGCATTGTGTATGTTTGGGTATGACCATGTTTAGCATTGTGTGTGTTGAGTATGACCATGTTTAGCATTATGTAGGTTGGGTATGACCATGTTTAACATTGTGTATGTTTGGGTATGACCATGTTCAACATTATGCTGAATGTTTTTGGATGACTGTGCTTATTTTCAAATATTTGTGATGGTAAACGTTTATTGTATGTTGGATATGACCATGTTTAACATTATGCTGAACATTTTTCGTTGACTGCGCTTATGTTTGAGTATTTGTAATAGTAAACGTTTATTGTATGTTGAGTATGACCATGTTTAACATTATGCTGAACATTTTGCAATGACTGTGCTTATGTTCGAGTATTTGTGATGGTAAACGTTTATTGTATTTTGGGTATGACCATGTTTAACATTATGCTGAACATTTTTCGTTGACTGTGCATATGTTTGAGTATTTGTAATAGTAAACGTTTATTGTATGTTTGGTGTGACCATGCTTAACATTATGCTGAACATTTTTCGATGACTGTGCTTATGTTCAAATATTTGTATTAGTAAACGTTGATTGTAAATTGGGTATCACCATGTTTAACATTATACTGAACATTTTTCGATGCCTGTGCTTATGTTCAAGTATTTGTGATGGTAAACGTTTGTTGTGTGTTAGGTATGACCATGCTTAACATTATGCTGAACATTTTTTGATGACCGTGCTTATGATCAAGTATTTGTGATGGTAAACGTTTAGTATATGTTGGGTGTGGCCATGTTTAACTTTATGCTGAACATTTTATGATGACTATGCTTATGTTCAATTATTTATGATGTATATTGTAAATATTTGTCTATACAAAAGGTGGATCTCGAAGTATCTGTAATCATGTATATTTTAATTGCATTATTGAGAAATTTGGAAACTTAAAACTCTATTGCGGGGAAAATTACACAGTTCTTGTTTCTTTTAAACACTTTATTCGACTCTTGCACATTTTATAGGAACTACTTTCAGTTTGTTGCTTTGGACGCTAGCTTTATGATTGAGGTATCTTGTACCGATCTATTATTGTCAAAATGGCTACATACAGTTAAAACTTGTTTTAATTATACTAGTGAATACACAATCATGTTTTCATTCGAATATGGCTGAAATTAAGTTAATTTCTTACAATTGTCGAGGACTAAATAATCCCAATAAAAGGGCAGACGTATTCCAATTTTTGAAAGGTAAACAGGCAGATATCTACTGTTTACAAGATACACACTTTACTGTTAATATAGAGAAAAATATTTACTCACAATGGAATGCTGATTGTTATTTTAGCAATGGTAAATCAAATGCTCGTGGAGTAGCTGTCTTATTTAAAAGAGATATTGATGTTAAACTACATAATACATATACAGATGATGATGGTAATTATATTGTATTAGATTTGACTCTTAATTCTAAACGATTTACACTTATAAATATATATGGTCCTAACAAAGATTGTCCAAACTTTTACAATGGGATTTTTAAAAAAATTGATGAAATTGGTAATGACTCCTACATATGGTGTGGAGATTTCAATTTTGTTTTAAATACAGATTTAGATTATTGTTATTATAAATGTCTGAATAACAATATTAAAGCAAGATCTGTTTTGCTAGAAAATATACAAAATCGACAATTATGTGATGCTTTTAGAGAGCTTAATAGTGATGTCAAAAAATATTCTTGGAGAAGGACTAACCCTTTACAACAAGCCCGATTAGATTTCTTTTTAGTAACTATTAACTTATTACCTCAGGTTAAAAATTGTGATATCAAAACAGGCTATAAATCGGATCATTCCATTATTGAACTAAAACTAGATTTTCATAATATACCACATGGAAAAGGACTTTGGAAATTTAATAACTCGCTATTGAAAGATTTGAATTATTTAAACTGCATTAATAAAAAAATTGAAGAAAGTAAAACTCAATACTGCTTGCCAGTATATAATTTAGAAAATATTAAAGATATCAGAAATGAAGATTTACAATTTGTTATAGACGACCAGCTCTTTCTGGAAACAATTTTAATGGAAATACGTGGTAAAACAATATCATATTCTAGCTATAAAAATAAATGTACACTGGATAAAGAAAAACGATTAATAAATGAAATTGAAGAAATAGAAAATAACCTAACAGAAAATAACAAGGAAAAATTTATCAATTTAAAAAAAGAGCTCGAACAAATAAGACAGGAACATATGAGGGGTTTTATGATAAGATCAAGAGCTGAATGGATAGATAAAGGAGAAAAGCCAACAAACTACTTTTGTAACCTTGAAAAATATAATTACTCTTCAAAAATAATACCCTTCCTAGAACTAAACGATGGTAAAAGAATATATGATCAAACAGAAATACTAAAAGAAGGCAAAACATTCTACAGTAATTTATACTCAGCAGATGAATCAGTAGACATAGATTTAAACCAATACTTATAAGTTTCAGACTTCCCAAAATTAAACAATACACAATCTAACTCATTAGAAGGTATGATCTCATACTCAGAAATTAGTTTAACATTAAAGAATATGAAGAATGATAAATCTCCAGGTTCAGACGGATTTTCAGCAAACTTTTTCAAAGCCTTCTGGAAACAATTGGGACACTTTGTCGTGAGAGCCGTAAACAATGCTTTTTATAAGGGAGAATTTTCAATAACTCAAAAACAAGGAATTATAACCTGTATTCCTAAAGAAAGTAAACCAAAACAATGTTTAAGCAACTGGCGACCTTTAACATTGTTAAATACAGTATTTAAGTTAGCATCTGGTTCTATTGCAAATAGAATGAAATCAGTGTTAGATATTTTAATTAATAACGATCAGACAGGTTTCATTAAAGGTAGATTTATGGGTGAAAATACTCGATTAATATATGATGTTATGAACTACACAGAAAAACATAAGATACCGGGTTTACTAATGATGATTGATTTCCAAAAAGCTTTCGATACTCTGTCATTTGAATTCATAAAGAAAACTCTGACCCTGTTTAATTTTGGACCAATGTTTATTGAATGGATTTCATTATTCCTGAACAATATTCAAACCTCACTGCAAATAAATGGCTACCTTTCAGAATTTTTTAACATTGGTCGTGGATGCCGACAAGGTGATCCACTGAGTCCGTATATTTTTATCTTATGCGCTGAAATACTATCCATTAAAATCAGAAATGAAAAAAGTATAAAAGGTATCAAAATAAATGGTATTGAATTCAAAATATCTCAATTTGCTGATGACACTTCATTACTATTAGATGGATCTGACCAATCTTTAAATTCTACTCTTGAGGTTTTACATAATTTTTCTTTATTATCTGGTTTAAAAGTGAACTTCGATAAAACGCATGTTATATGGATTGGCTCCAAAAAGTACAGTACATTGTCAATAAAAACAAGGTGGAAATTAGAATGGAATTGTACATCTTTCAAACTATTAGGTATAAAGTTCCATGTCGATTTACAAAAAATGATAGCACTCAATTTTAATGACAAAATAGAAACAATAAAAAAACACATAAGTCATTGGAATAGAAGGGAGACAACTCCGATTGGTCGTATAACTGTTATAAAGTCCTTACTACTGCCAATTTTAACACATTTATTCACATCCTTACCAAATCCACCAAAAGATATCATTCAATCTATAAACAAAGTTTTTTCGGAATTTATTTGGCATGGGACACCAAAAATCAAGCAGGACGTTCTGATCAGGAAGACTATAGATGGAGGATTAAATATGATTGATATTGTCGCATATATGAAAAGTTTGAAACTATCATGGCTAAAGAGATTATTGTCAGGAAATAATAGTTATATTTGTTTATTTGTACAACAGATCTTCAATATAGATATGATCATTAATTGTGGCAAAATGTACATAGATAAAATTTGTGGAAAAATAAAAAACATCTTTTGGAAAGACGTACTTTATGCTTATAGTAACACTATAGAAGTAGCAACAATCGAATCAACCAACGACTTTTTAAATTTACCTTTATTTTATAACCATAATATTTTGATAGACAACCGTCCTGTATTTTACCAGTCTTGGTATGATAAAGGTATCAGATATATTAACGACTTAATGACTAAAAATGGTAACTTTATTAAAAGAACAGATTTAGAAAAGATCACTGATACAAGCATAAATTTTCTGCAGTATGGAGGGATTGTAAAATCCATTAAACGTTTGATAACATCAATGAAAATTACGTTTGACAAAAATGAGAAAGGAAACAATATTTTTCCAATTATACCAATACTCTTTAAACCTATAATACTAAACAAAAGTGAGGCATATTCAAAATACAATCTATTAATAAAATCAAATTTACTACCAACAAGTCAACATAAATGGAACGAATTATACCTTTGTAACCAAAAGGAATGGAAAATTATATATAGTTGGGTCTTTAATATAACAAATGATACATATTTACAATGGTTTCAAACTAGAATCAATCACAGAATTTTAGGTACAAACATTATATTAAATAAAATGGGGATTTCACCTTCAGACAATTGTACTTTTTGCAACAAGGAAAAGGAAACACTTATTCATTTATTCTGGGATTGCCCATTAGTACAAAATATTATTTCAGAAATAAAGCAGTATACTAAAGACTTAGATAAAGACATTAATTAATAGTAAAAACTTCATATTAGGCAGTAAACAAAAATGTAACATGCTATATTTACAAACTAAGAAATATATTTACTTATGTAAAAGGAAAAAAATTATTCCAACAGTAATAGGATTAAAAAACAGTCTAAACCTTGCCTTGACAATTGAAAGAAAAACATACTCCAAAGAAAAAACTAAAATATATTGGTCAATTGTAGCCGACTTTATTAATTAAGTCAATAAACTGATAGTAGTTTTATACCTCATGGTTTCTATGTCTATCTATCATTCTCTTCTTTGCTCTAACCTCTTATCAAAATTACTTTCTTTTCTCTTTACCTTAATTTTGCAGGGGATATTCTTATATATATTATATTTATGACATACCGGTAATGTGGATGTATACCACTACATTAAAAACTTATTTAGTTATTTAGTTAGCATTATGTGATGTTATATAATATAGTTTTAGTAACTACTAACAATGATTTGTTGTAAGGTATGTGTGGGATGACCTCGACCCACACATATCAAATGACGAGGAAAATAAAAGTATCTCCTACAAAAAAAAAAAAAAAAAATTCCATAGTTCCTTTCATGTACATGTACGTCATCATTGGTAATAGAAGAACTAATTGAATAATTCAATTTTCAATTAGGGTAACACTCCATTGTCTATTCTAATCAGACGGAACCAAATACAATGTACATGTAAAGTTCAGCGGCTTAGATTGTGAAGGTTGTAAGTACACAATCGATATTTTAAGAAAACAAGAACAAACTGCCCAAAAATTGCTCTTTACTTTTGGTAAAACAAGCTGTTTCCACTTTAGTTTGGTTAACATGACAAGTTCCGATTTCATGGAAATAGGCTCATAAGAAGCGCATTGTAGTGCTGATTTTAAATATGTATCATTTTTATAAGACCTTCTCATTCTAAACCAGCGATTTGTATAACCGAACATGTGTAAAAAACAAGGAAACATAATTCATGTGTAATAATTTTAATACAAAATAACAGATAGAATATACTTCCATATCACTTTGATTCCAAACATAAACAAAATAATGTCACTTTAAAGGAGCTGTATATTCCAGCCAACAATCAAAACATGAAATATTTACAAAAAAACACTAAACTATTTTTTCTAAGAGTCATTGCAATAAGCCAGGAATAATGTTAACTATACTGCCGGCTTATCTTGCAAAAAGTGTCATTTTCCAGTAAATAATGTGAAATTTCCGATAAAAATAGATTGTGGTAGGTTGAAATTGTTGTTTATTGTAGTGAAAGGTTCAACCAATTTTGAATTTTGAGACACATACATTTCGAGCCCATGTAGATACTCCCGAATTCCTTCTCTTATTTCTGGGCGCCTGTCAGAGATGGACCTGCGGTAAACATTATTTAACTAGCTGAACACTCACAAACCGTACGCATCAGACGAGATTCCGAGAGTGTTTGAAACTTTAAATCATAATTAATATTTAAACATGATTTGAACCATTTACAATGGATTTAAAATAGTTCAGATATTAATGATAATTTCGGATACAGTTCCTTTAACCAAGACATACAACATGACCAACGAGACGAGGCTAAGACTGAAAAGGTATATGTGCACTCACCAACTATAAAGTATTTTCTGAGAGGCAGTTCTTGAGTCTTGTAATGGTGCTTTCTACTGACAAGTTTCGTGTCTTGTGATAACAATATAAGCCTTATATAATAATTCACAGTCGTGTAGAAAATTATACGTATTATGGAACTTAATCGGTCCGGGAGATTTTTTTTATATAAGCCCTATTTATCTTTTTATGACGTAATTTAAAGAAACGAGGCCATATTTTCAGCACTAAAACACGTTAGGAAAGATATGGTAGCAACGGACTTATTATTGTTCCATTTACATCGAGGACCAAACTTTATACTGATCATCCGTGCCTACACATCCCTCTCCACAAACATCTTAACCAAACACCCATCATTATACATACACATGTACCCCTTCTTTAAAACTACACCATCTCTACACACACCTTAACAGCCCTTCTTAGTACACCCATTATATACTCACATGAGTATAAAAACCTTAATAAAACCCATATATCCGCCTTGTGCATCCATTCGTCGATCCACAACTCCACTGATCATGCATTCCTCAGCTGTACACTCATCAAACATACAAACGTACGTCACGTCACCTACTCCCATCCTTCGTACAACTCACTTACGTACACCATACTTACAACACCATTCTTCGTACCCCCTTGGTTTCACACCACTCCTCAATATACTTTCACGGAACACCACATTCCCCACTGAACACCACTCCCCCCATTTAACATCGATCCCCCGCTGGACACCACTTCCCCCCACTGGTCATCACTTTCCCCCACTGAATACCACTCCCCCCATTGAACATCGATACCCCCGCTGGACACCACTTCCCCCCACTGGTCATCACTTTCCCCCACTGAATACCACTTTCCCCCACTGAACATCACTTTCCCCCACTGGACACCACCTCCCCCCACTGAACACCGATTTGCTCCACTGAACACCACCTTCGCCAACTGAACACCGATTTGCCCCACTGATCACCACTTTCCCCACTGAACACCGATTTGCCCCACTGAACATCACTTTCCCCCACTGGACACCACCTTCCCTCACTGAACACCGATTTGCCCCACTGGATACCACTTTACTGTACACCCCACCTCTGGCAATTTTACCGTCCACCCATGTAATGCACACTAATGCAACAAAGTCAACTCCATCGAGCCCACTTTGTGAAACATATCGAGGGTTCGGTGCAAAACTATGGTAACTACTTTATATACAGGCAGCCACCATTGTTTTGCACTTAGATCTCGAATTAAACATCTAGTTGTATTTATTACTTTTCCGCAATAATAAAAACCTTCCTCTCTCCGCTTCCCGAAAAACAACTTTTAATAATATAAATCTAGCAATTTTATGGGCAATAACCCAAAATGTTGTTTAATGTTTATTCATTTTAAAGGAAGTTATTATGTTTTTAAATGAATTTTTGTACAATATACAAAATATATGTTTTTATTATATGTTCGCATGATATTGTTAGGCAATATACACGTTAACTTGTGAACAGTTACCCCTGGATTATTATTTTTATGTAATGGAGATAATATTCTGCGTGCAAATTTTCTACGGATGATAAAATTCTGCGTAGATTTATTGCTGCGAATTGATCTTGGACCACAGAATGGCAGAAATTTCCAGACCGCAGAAATAACCAGCTATACGTTAATAGAACATTGTATGATATTGCTGTGTTTTTGTGCTTGGTTTCAAATAATATTTTAGTTACCGACATACGATGAAAAACGACCATTGACCATTGACTTCTTTTTACTCATCGCTCCAGTGTGCACTATTAGTTGTGATCATACTAATTTCCGAGCTGTTTGAGAATACTTGCATTAAATAAGAAGCCTAAAACACCAAGAATCGATCAGACCACGCTTGTTCAAACCTATGTACATGATCATCACCACAATAATGTGTTTTTCTGATTTGTTTCAGACAGTACATCAAAACTATTTTCCTGGAATTTAGAAGAAAGGACTCTAATTGGAATTGTGACTACGAAGACCTTTGGACATTGTCGGGAACGGATAGAAAGAAGGCTGACAAAGGAGAAACTACGAACACCATTTGGACATTGTCGGGAACGGATAGAAAAAAGAATGACAAAGGAGAAAATAATGGGGACGGTTCAATTTAAAACACGTCAGATTTGTTAAAGTAAGTCTACAATAGAAGTAATACAAGGTTTAGGAAACACGTCACACCCAAGAATTTATAATCCGGTCGTAAAAGATTAATATGTTATGTTATTATTTGAGGCACCTACAGGCTTCGTTAGGCCATTTATTTCCTGACGTCAGTATAAAGAAGGTATATGGTTGTTTCTGCAAGTATGTTCTTCTAAATGGCTGTTCATTCCAAGCCTAACAATAAGTTCTCAAAACCCTGTGATATCAACATATATATACCATACAAACTCGGTCAATACAATTACATATCATTTATGCACATGTTAAGGAATGGTTTATAAACTCAATAAGCTTAGCTTTCTACCAAATCCTTGATTCAGTGAAGCAATTCCACGTAATGTTTGGCTACACTGACAAGACAAAATTGGCTACTGTGTAAAAAAAAACTGCTGTAAGTATTTTATTTCTATAGTGTTTAATATGAAGTAAAGACCACGCTGAGAAAATATGTAGGTTTTCAACAAAATACAGGATCGCTATCAGCAGTTGCACCGCCTAGCACTTTGTGAAAGATATGGGGAAAATGGCTTGAAAATGTAGACCAACACTCCAAAGGTTTAACAGACTGTTTGCAAGAAGTCCCAGCTATGGATAGAGGTGATATATGTTGCTGAAAGCATGTATTTCCCCCTTAGCATGGCGTATATTTCATAAAAAATGGGGAAGAGAAAATTATGGTTTGTCACTGTAAATAGCCAAACCATACGTGGTATTGCTATACTATGATTTGTAAAAATAAATGTTCATTATAAATTCATGAAAATAAATACTGTTTCAACCATAACACAGCGTGTATCACAATGTGAAGAACTGTCCTAAATGTTGTGATTGGTCCACAACAATCACGTGATGCTTGTCACGTGACAATATTGACGAATCAATCAGTGGCAGGATTATCTTTTTCTTCTTCAATGAGATTGTCTGATTCACACACTAATAGACAAGGTGGAGACTTGCACACAAACTGACTCTCAATGGACGGAAGTTGAGAGAATCGTATTTCGTTCAAATGTATATCAACCAATCGAGAATGTTGTTGCCCATTAGCCTCACTTTGAGGTTCTAGGCTATCACCGGCGTTGTTTCCCCGCTTTGCCATTTTTCGAATGTTTTTACGCCAATCAGCTATCCTCTGACAAAATCCTCGTTGGAAATTAACGGAAAGTCTCATCATAGCGTGTCGAAAGCTTCTTCCGCACGCACTGTACAAGAGAAAGTTCACAGAAAAATTAGAATAATATAATATTTGAAACACTATTTGTATGAAGCCCTCCGTAGGTGTAAAACGCACTGTTTCGGATAAAAATGAACGAAATAAAAATTGCACTTTTATGGCATGGCTTGGTAGATTCAAAACCAGAAACACGACGACAGTGACGACCAACATGCGTGTAAGTTTTGTATAAGCCTCATTAGCTTGTCGTGTTGAAGGGTTTACCGTACACGACGTCTGGCTGTCCCCTTGGTGCCCTTCCGGATTGTCCGTGTTGGTATCACTCACCGTTGATTGAGCGGCACTTTCGAATTCCGTTTTGTAAAATTTTGATATGTGTACAAACAGTCTTGTGATCATGAATAGTATCATGGTAAACGGAATGACCAGAGTTAGAATAGTATCAATCACAGACAAAATCATCGCAGTTTTAGCGTCCTCTTGTATAATCCTGCAAACCATATTGCCGGATCCATCCCTGCGTACAACTTTAGCAATCCAAAACGCATAGACGTAGATCAAACAAGCAACGATGGATAAGCTACCGACGATCTTCCGAGCATTTTTCGGAAGGCACAGCTTTGGACTCTTCTGTGGATGAAACACTGCGATGTACATTTCCGTTGTGAAAGCATTAACAAACCATATGGATGTGAAGCTGAAGACGAACGAACAATAAACTGTAATCTGGCAGATCCCTTCTTTGTGAAAAAATTGTATTCCTAGCGACTCTAACCAACCAATTCCAAGGCATACGAGAAATCCAGTGTCCGAAAATGCAAGGGCCGCTAAATACACACTTGTTGATATCCTTTTCAAAGGCGATGCTATGAACACCAGAAAGCATACACAATTCCCGAAAAATCCAGTAATGATTATGATAGGCACAATGTACGTTTGGAGAATATCCGCCGCAATAAAGTATTGCCCTCCTTCAACCGTCTCAGGAGCAGCGTCCGCCGGGACTGCAGTGACATTATACATGATTTCGCCGTCATGAAACTCCTCCATTTTCATCACAAGGATGATCGATGCGACTAGAATCAGAATTCGATGTTACCTGGTTTTATGCTCTGTAGTTGTGCCATGTACCACAAAAATGGCGCCCCATATATCGTCGAGTTTTTGTAACCAATGACGCATCTTTGACGTTTTCGGTTGCCAAGCAAGCGTTTATCGGTTCATTATCGTGTCTTTGTAAAGCGCTAATTGTTGTACACATAGACATCCGTTGATATCCAGGAAAACCTGCAAGCATTATATATCACAATTACATGACAAATGAGGGTGAAGCATATTCAGGCTGTAATTATGTGTGAATAATATTTTACGAGAGGAGAGTTGTTACAGGTTGCTATGGTGATTTTAAATTAAGTTAAAATTGGTGTTGGTTACTATGGTAAAATCTAACATGATCCACTAACCTTCCATACCATATATAACTGAAAGTTTACTTTGGAACATCAGTTTTCTTTAGTTACCAATAATTATGAATAATTATGCTGCTCTGTTATAATGTTAAACAAGAGGACCAATATGGCCCCGTGTCGCTCATATGTGCATATTGAGAGGAACAGTATTCGAATCTTGATGTTGCGTTGCCATAAAAAGCAGAGTTACTTATAAATGCCATTTCTTTTAGACATTTATAGGAATCATCACACAAGGAACATGTCTGTAAAGTTTGGTTTAATATGGACCAAGTGGTTTAGGAGGAGAAGTCGCTTAAATGAATTGTTGACGGACGCTTAAATGGACGCACGGTAGAAAAGTGAACACAAAGGTATTTTAACGCTTTGACTTATCCAAAAAAAACACCCCCCCCAATCCCAGCTACATGTTCTTTTAAAATTGCCCTGAAGTAACATTGCTTTAGTGAACATGAGATTCATATCCCAATTTCCTAATTTCCATGTGTATTTACGTTGACAATACCGGTATGGAGAATGCATGTCATGTTTAGCCAAAACGCCATTTTTGAACTTGGTCTTTATGACTAATCATACTGGGTTGCGTAAGATAGGCACTGTGTGGCATTGACGTGAAATTAACATTATGGTTGAAACTTTATCAATAATATACAAGCAAGTTTTAATTACCCTGTGCTAAATATCTGTTCACGAAGACAGTAGGTCACTCGTACACCAGGCTAGTCATCTATTATCAATTTGCACTGTCAGTTCTAGGTTTGTCGTAATAACTGAAATATAAAGATTCTACATATAGACACAATAAGAACACCTTTATAATAGTGAATATACCGACATATCGCTGGCTTAGAATGAGAAGGTCGTACTTACGACCTTATAAAACTGATACATATATTTAAAATCAGAATCGCAAGGCACTTCTTATGAGCCTATTTTAATGAATATCGGTAACATCATATAAAGTTGCAAAAGCTTGTTTTTTTTCCATAATTAAAGAGTAAATTACAGACAGCGTTCTCTCGTTTTCTCAAAAAATAGATTTTGTACTTACGACCTTCTCAATCTAAGCAAGCGGTATATATCTATACCAAGCACACAAGAACGCCTGCCTAAGAAGTCAGCAATATTGTGCACTCTCTCCGATCCGTGCTTGATAAATAATTCATAATCTTCTAGAAACACGCTTTTATCATAAAATTCCCTGTATTTGTGCCACATTATTAGTCCAATATCGATGTGGTAATAGTTCACATTTGTACTACATTGTATATTAAAACATATACTTTATTTAAAGTAAAAAAGAAAGTTTGTGTAGTCGTACAAGGAAATCAACATCCAAACGCGTGCCACTATAATATATATTATAGGACAAGCTAAAGCGAACACTAAGTTTGGAACTAAACAGCAACACAAACTCTTGCCATACAGTTTCTGTAACCAACGTATCACAAGGACAACACACAACACACAACTCAAAACATAAGGCAAACAGCGCGCATACAGCCAATACTGTAATACCCAGACTATTCAAATTATTCAAATTGTCTAAGCTCCTTCAATTTTCTTTTTTACCATAGAGTTTCTTTTTTAAATATCTTTCTAAATGACATACAACACTTGAAAGTTTCGTAAAAAAAAAATTCACATTTCTGATGCTACATACAGTGGTGGCGGCGAATCAAGAGGCAAACACACACCGTGCATACCATATCCCCCAAAAGATATTCCAAGTGCACATTGAACTGAATGACACACAACATGGTTTCTTAAATAGGCTTAAATCCATGAAGGGACGGAATTGCAATTGTCAACTGCACGTTTTGAAAAAAATGTATGAGTGGTATATAGTGTATTTACAAATGTGTATTCCACTCATTTATGTCAACAAAATGTCTATACATCAAATCGACCAACAGCTATCTTTAATAGTCTTCTTCCTCCCATCTTGGAATAATTGCCCTGTATCTTGCAAGAAACATTAACGTTATGTACGCACAAAAAAACAGGCAAAGCCAATCAATAATGATACACTAGCTGACTCTGCTTAAAGCCCTGGGCGCGATTGTTTCATAATCATATAGTTCATCAAACTGCACGTTGTCATCTTGTAATTTGTATGTACTGGCTAAAGGTTTTCATCGAGAGAACTTAGTAACAGTGGAAATACTTTTAACAATGCATTACAGTGTTTCATTGGTCCATTATCAATTTTATTCCGTAACTAGTTCAGACAAGTCTATAATGTCTGCAATTATGACAGAGAAGAGGGCTTAAGATCCAAATAGGATACGTTATTACCATCTGCTGGGCAACATCGGTGTTTGAATGTTTGTATATATTGAATAAAAAAAGAATTTAAAAAAGCATCTGTTTGAACACTGTTACGTAATTGTCGTAAAGGTCATGATACTGTTTTATCAAAGCATTTACGGAAATCTTAAACTTACGATCATATTTAACTATAAAATGTGGTAAACGAAGCAGTAATTCAAATAAAGATTTAGTTAATGGACCCCTACAAACAATACCCGACCCGACCCGACCCGACCCGACCCGACCGACCCGACCCTATTTTGCTGTTGTTAAAGAATTATGACACATAATTTAAATTTGAACGTAAGATTACGATCTCTGTAACTATACATGGATAAAACCGTACCCGGAAGAGAGATACCCAGTAATTGAAACCACACCTCGTCATATGTACCAAACTTCAAATTATCGACAAAACACATGTACTAGGCGGTCAACTGTTCCATAGTCTCTGTGTCTAACAATATTTAGCGAGCCTTGTGTTATATAAGCAAAATAACTCGATTTGTCAAATACAGATGCTCGTTTATCAACAGATAACATCTTTTTTCCATTACTTTGTTTTATATTGTTTTCTCGTTTTAATTCATCTCCCAGTATGAGATTTGAAATGTTTAGATGTTTTATTGATTTAGAATATAATGTTTGGAATGAATAATACGTTTTAATAACATGTTGACCTAGATATTCTTACAAGTAATCGTGATTTTATTAAACTATCATATACATATAATACTTGTACAAGGCATTTCCGTATCCCTATGTGTTATGAGCAAATATCAACGAATTTTTAAAGCGGTTTACAGAGCGGCTTCTCGTCAAATAACCGGATTTAATAATACCGACTAAGGTAACGCGAAAGGGACATGCTTTAAATGATGGTTCTTATTTGGGTTAGTTTGAATAAGAAGTATATTTTATGTGCTCACCTAGTTCGCCTATTTTCGCACGTAGTTGGTTAAAAAATATAAAACGTATATCAGCATGTCGCAGCTTTTATGTTTTTCCATTCTGTCCCTCCGATAATAATATGGTGTCCTTTGTACCAAGTTTCATTAAAATATCAAATATATCTAAACATTTTCAATAGCGTTGTATTCGTACTTCATGTCTCTTGCAATGTAAATGTCGCTGGAATAGAATGAGAAGGTCGTAACTACAAAATAGATATATTGAGGTAACAAGAGAAAACTGTCTGTAACTTACTCTTAACCTATGGAAAAACAAGTTTTCGAAACTTCATTTTGGTCAACATGACAATTTCCGATTTCATGAAAATAGGCTCATAAGAAGCGCCTTGTGAAGCAGATTGCAAATATGTACGAGCCTTACAAGGTCGTAAATAGTAGTTAAGACCTTCTCATTCTAAGCCATCGATATGTCGCTGGCATAGAATGAGAAGGTCGTAACCACAAAATCAATATTTTGAGAATACAAGAAAAAAAGCCTGACAATCAATCTTTACTTATGGTAAAACAAGCCTTTTCAATTTCTGTTTGGTCGGCATGACAAGTTCCGATTTTCACGAAATAGGCTCATAAGAAGCACCTCTTACAACCTTCTCATTATAAGCCAGCGATGCATATAATGCATGTGCACGTATTCTTACCAGGTTTTCCAATATTGATTGTACTTTATTATTCTATACTGGCTAACTAACAACCATTATAATAATATGCAACATTTAATGGCTTTGATATAAAATTTCTGATTTTCTCTTTTTGATGAGAAATTATCCAATGCAACATGCGAGTGCACAATAACTAATTCAGCCATAAATATCGCTTGCGGCGTTTTAATTCTAGACACTTAACGAGTCTTGATAGCGAAATGAAAATGTTTTTTATTGCTGAAACTACAGTCTATGTCATTGCCATTCAGCTGAAACAAGGACTTCAACCTAGGGTATTCAACTTTTTTAGTGCTGAAACTAGGTTATTCTGCTGAAACTAGGACAGTCAGCTTAAATTGATGTTTAAATTTTTTAGAACTAAGTAATTCAGCAATTTTACTGTTGGAACTAAGTAATTCAGCAATTTTACTGTTGGATATAGGTAATTCAGCTATTTTACTGTTGGATCTAGGTAATTCAGTCATTTTACTGATGGAACTAGGTAATTCAGCCATTTTACTGTTGGAACTAGGTAATTCAGTCATTTTACTATTGGATCTAGGTAATTCAGCCATTTTACTGTTGGATCTAGGTAATTCAGTCATTTTACTTTTGGATCTAGATAATTCAGTCATTTTACTGATGGAACTAGGTAATTCAGTCATTTTACTATTGGATCTAGGTAATTCAGTCATTTTACTGATGGAACTAGGTAATTCAGTTATTTTACTATTGGAACTAGGTAATTTAGCCATTTTACTGATGGAACTAGGTAATTCAGTCATTTTACTATTGGATCTAGGTAATTCAACCATTTTACTAGTGGAACTCGGTAATTCAGTCATTTTACTGTTGGATCTAGGTAATTCAGCCATTTTACTATTGGATCTAGGTAATTCAACCAGTTTACTGTTGGATCTAGGTAATTCAGCCATTTTACTGTTGGAACTAGGTAATTCAGCCATTTTACTATTGGATCTAGGTAATTCAGCCGTTTTACTGTTGGAACTAGGTAATTCAGCTCCAGTGTTCAGCTATGCATTAGACAATGTGGTGTATTTTATGTTTTCAGTGATCGACTGGTTAAGTTGGGTGCTTCCTTTCCTGTCCGACGCTCAATTATCCTTTTTAAAGAAAATGATACATTATATTTTAATCCAATCCGTTTAGGAAAAGCGGTGTCAAGTAAATGAATCCAAGCAATTACATGTAGTTTTTTCAAGAATCGTTTGCATTCGAAAGGAATCGAACGTCTTTTTGTTCGAGGACATTAGAGTAGACCAAGTGGAATTATTTGTCATATGGCAATGTGAATCTTACGATTATATAAATACGTCGCACATTGACGCAAGTATGAAAGTGAAAATCACATTTGATCAAACGTAATTAAATTATTGTACGCAATTAGTTGGTATTTGTCTGTCTGGCTATTCCTAGTCTGTAACAGTACGCATACTCATCATAGACGTCGGTTATCACGTCATGGGATGAGCATTGTCAATATTGGTGAATTCCCGGAAGTGGTATTCCGCATTCTCACACACGTACACGTTGTGATTTCATAATCTTCCAAATCACCTTAATCAGCCTTGCCATTTTATCGTAACTTCCGGTCTCTCTCATCGAACATTTTAACCAACCTCATTTAAATCAGACCAATATCAGTTTCACCATTTTACATTGACGACATCCCGTTTGGGGTCATGTCGATCATTTGAGCGTGAACTCTTATTAAGTGTTGTCAGCTCTAACTAACAGTGCAAAGGAATTGAACAAATATTATGATTTGATTATAATAAGATTACATTTTTGGAGCGTAGCCGCTAGTCCATATCGATACAGCATTTCGAGACACTGGCGTAACGTCAAAAGTTGCGACCCATAAGCGTAACAGAAAACGCGTGACATAAACGTTAACACAAAGTCAATTTAAGTACTCGTTCATCTTTTAATAGAAATGTTACCAATGCATGCATTTCAAAGACCAGACGTTCATTTTAAAGACAAAAGTGAGCGAAATAGAATAAACATATTCAAATATATAAAGGAAATACGGAAACGTGTTTAGTATCGCATATTTAATTTCTTGTGAAATGTTTCGCGTTAAATATTTCGGAAACGGTCGGACATTTTTAAGTACCCGTATTCATGTCACTACAAGTAAAGAGAATGCTTACTTTTATCTTATTATTGATGCTAAAGATTTTATGAGAATAGCGAACAAAATAAATCTAACACTCATCAAATTTAAGGTGATTATAATTTTTTTTCTCATCGTGTGAAAGCTTCGCGTGTTTTTAAGTTGCGCTGTTTTCAGGGGAAATTACGTCAAACGACGTCAGTTTTTAATTAGTGGGACAATTTTAAGAACTCGTTCACCTGTTAATAGAAATGTAATCATTGCAGACGTTTCAATGACCAGACATTCATTTTAAAGAGGAAAGTGAGCGAAATAAAATGAACATATTAAAGTATAAAAAGGAAATATTGAAACTTTTTTATTATCGTATATTAAGATTCTTGTGTATTTTTTACGCTAAATTTTAGAAAGTGGGACAATTTTAAGTACCCGTATTCGTGTTACTAAAAGAAAAGAAAATGCTTACTATTCACTTATTATTGATTAGGAAAATTATATGAAAACGTCGAAAGAAAGACATTTAACAATTATGATATTATTTTTTCACATCATTTTAATGCTCCGAGTGTCTTACATTTGTGTAATTTTCAGGTGAAGTTACATAATTTACTCGTCTTCTTTTTTATGTCAAGCAAAATAAAAAAAATGGAATGGTACCGCTACTTAGAAATAAAAAAAAAATTGTTACATATTACACACACTTTTTTGTCATTTTTTACAATAATTTGGTGTATTTTTTATTTAAGTGCTATCATACCCACAGGTGACAGTATCAGTGTTTGGTCCGCAAACAATTAAAAAAAAATCCGTCACTGAGCTAATATACTATCAAGGTATAAGGCGTACTATATGTCTATATGCCAAAGATTGTCGAACATCGTATCTCGTTGTTTCAGCATAAAATACGGGCGCTGAAGGAAAGTCGCTACACAAGTCATTCGAATAAACGATAAGATATCCATTCTTACCGAAAATCTCGTTCAATTGTATATATGTATATTATAACTGCGAAACGGCATAACAGTGTTCCTTTCGTAATTTAACTTCACTCGAGGTCATTTTATTTACTCGCTGGATACCCGCTTCACTCACAGTATCGTAATTATTGATAGAAACCAAATCTATTTTAAGATGCGATGTGCCACAATCTTTGGACATAGACTTATAGTACGCTTTATACCTTGATAATGTATTAGCTCAGACACGGAATATTTTTTTTTTCCAAACGCAGATACTGCCACCTATGATCATATCTGAATATGTTTAACGATTAATTGGAGAGTAATCAATATTCTGTATTTTGATACCGTTCTAAGGAAAATAGAATGAAATACTCCTCAGTTTTACATTTTACAAAAACGAAATTTGCATGAGTCGCAACTTTTGACGTAACTTCACTTCGGCAGATAGTTTCCCGGCAAAATACGCTAATCAAACAGGCTTTTGAATTGGTACCATACGTAAGCAAAACGAGTGTTTGCGCATTTTGTCTATATGAAGCACCAATTTGAATCTTGTGAACACGTAATACATGTACTATAACTGAAGTAGGATTGCCATACTAAATGTGTATAGAGCATTAGGTCAGTAAAAGCAAAAACCGGAAAAATAAAAGCAGAAATATAACTGAAGTAGGATTGCCAAACAGTGTATAGGGAATTGGGTCAGTAAAAGCAAAATTTGAAAATGTGTCGCTGGAATATAAAGAAGGATTGCAACACTTTAAAGAAAATTGGGTCATTAGCAAGTAAAGGCTATAATGGATAGCAAGAACGTCGTATAACATCGTTTAGTCACGGCAAAGGTCGTGCACGCGCGTTAGAATCTAGGTCATGTCCTTCAATATGTACTAATGTAAACGCACTCACCTATTCATGTACTGTCTATTTGTATCACGCAAGTCAATGTACACAGCATTTGACATTAACAGTGCTGTCGGGTAATTCTGCGCACCTAACGGGTATTGGCTTTCTACATTTGAGATTATTTTATTTTTAGAATAAAGTTTGGTGCTGTTTGGATAGAAACAACCTTCAATGGCGAATGTAAACAATTCTTAACATCATACCTTCGCTAAACTAGGTCAAATATCGTGAAAAAACAAGATGGCTGCCGGTTTTCATGACGTAATTTTTTCGGCTAATTCTGCGCAGGTGAAATTGTTTTTTGTATAGTCTGTTTCAAAGATTGGTTTCACAAGAAATTTATCACTGTATCGAAAGAATAAGTCATTAAAATAATGTGGACAAAAAAGGAAAAGTCACCATCCATTACAAAAGTGCTTTTATTCAATTTATGTGTCACGCGGTATGTCTAATTAACGAAAATCGCCATGGACACTCATTTTAGTCAATTTTTCGTGGAAATGCCTTTCCGATTTCGTTGATGTGATTATAAAATTTTACATTAGCAATACACATCTACAAGACACTTGAGGACCGAAGAAAAACAACCCAGCTAAGTCTAGGTGCGCAGAATTACCCGATGCGCAGAATTATCCGAAACGACTGTATATCTGAAATGATATTTGACGCTGTAAAGGGCAGCTTGGTATTGGCGTCAGTAAAGTTTTGGTGTCAGGGTTCAGTAGGGAGCCTGCTTATCAGGCAAGAAAATATAAAAACGGTTTAGGTTAATAACAAAATGGTTCTGTTGTATCCGTTGTTTCCGTGCAGCATATTTCTTACCAACAAAGAATTTACTACTCCATTGTGTTAATCCAGACACCGGGAATGCCATTGGTAAATAAATCGTTGATGAAGATGTTTTTACAGAAATTGGATGTCTACTCAAAGCCCTCGCCAATAAACATTTATATCCAATATATACAAAAATTATGCTACCGAAACCATATTTCATGTTTTAAGTTTTTTTTCAATTGTATAGCTACATGTGGACAAAGTATTGCACATGACAATACTAAGTCATTTCTCTGCGTGTCAGTATAGCAATACCCCGCGACTAGCTTTAGGCTACCTACATATGGCTCGTAGAAATGGGTGAAGAAATAAATTACTTGCGACTATCAACAGGAAGCAAACATCGTCTTGGACCTGTAGCCCAAAGTCATGCTACACCGCGCATTACAGTCGCAAACTCGTTGTCTAATAACCACTTTTCCTACATGGACGCAAAAATATGAGAATGACCTTAGCGGCAAGCAAAGGGGCAGACACATGTAGTGTAGTTATTACCGAAACAGGAATCTCACACGAAGACGCAAATATAACAAACGCTTAATTACCACAGGAATAGACAAAGTTGACTACATACCTAATGCAAAATAATGACTTTGTTATATATAATTATGTGGCAGCACACATATAGTATCGTAATATTAGTATTTAATTGATATAATTTTATTCTGAAATCAGGGAGTGACAGACTTTAGTTAAAGTAAACCTCATTATACGAAATAATAATCACAACTTGCGTAGGTTGTAAAATTATTCTGTGTGACACTGACATTAATATTATATAACAATTTAAACCATTTCAACTCACGTTACCATATTTAAAAAAAGAACTTATTCTATACTTGAAAGCAACCTACGTTTTCTTAGAAGAGAAACTATATGGAAATGAGTTTAAGTTTCATCTTTTAATAGAATCGTTAATTACGAAGAGGAAGTAAGAAAATATCAAACATAATGTTCTTACACCCGTTTGAAAAAAAGGAGAAATGAAAAATACCATTCTTAAGTTTGAACGTATTCTTAAATCCACATTTACACAGCTTGTAGAGCACTTACGCTAGACGTACGGCCGGTATTGGTTTGCGTCACGCTTGAGTGTACGCAAACATTATACGTATGTAACATATTAATGCAACGCATTTGCGTCTCAATTTTGTTCGTATGCAACAATATACGTAATAATATTCGAGTTACAAAAGTGTAAGTATCTTAGAGATACCGTCCACAGGAGAATTCCAACTGGGAAGTGGTACATATGCCCAAAAGGGTCAATTCAATGTAACTGTGTAGGTAAATTAAGGTTATTCAACAAAGACCCCTCCGTCAGAGTGTTTTCATATTAGTTTTCACTAAACGTTTCTCAGCAGCCCTGATATCTAATGAACCTTATACGACTTCCCTAATTTCTAATATACCGATAATGCAATAATGTACCCATTAGGACGATACAAAGCCATAGAAACAGTGTAATTGTCTAAGGAACAACTCATTATCTCACATAAATTGCTTATTAGGAGCTGTCAGCGACTTTCCATCAGCGGCATATGAACTTGTTCTAACAAATATTGTTGATACTGTATAGCGTTTGTCGACCTCTTAGACCGTGTTTGAAAGGGTATAATTTGGTATGTACAATTTCCTATAACCATATTGCGTCCTTAGAATGTAACCCAAATCTTAATGGGCTTCGTGAAACCTCTTAGTATATTATTCAACTACAGAAAACCTTTCAGAATAAGACAAAATCTATGTTCAAAGTGGGCTAAACCTCTCAGAAACATCTACTCCGACCCAAACCTCTCAGAAAAACTACAGCGACCAAAAGCTCTCAGAAAAACTACAGAGACCAAAACCTCTCAGAAAATTCTACACCGACCAAAACTTTAAAAAAAACTTCAGCGACTAAAGCCTCTCAGACAAATCAACACCAAAAAAGCACACCAGTCTCTTTTAGGACTTTTTGTTACCCAATATCATGGGTATGTCTGTACCACTGCTTAATTAAATTTTAACACAAGACACACACATACTGCTCTTCTTAATCTATGTGTATGAACGAACGTCCTCTCTCACTGGAATGATATATTGATAATTAGACCCATCCAAGATGTTTTTATGCAATTATGCAATCATTCACACTGTTAAAGCAGGTTTTAACTTCTACTTAATTACATTTTATTAAGCTGTGTTTTATGTAATATGTATATATTCAAGGTTTTCATGTATCTTTTGTAAATGAACATAAATTATGTCAATGTTATATGAGGCTCACAGGGAATACTGGGGATACCCAACTGTCTTGCCTCTTTAAATAAAGTCTTTATTATTATGTTTATAATTATTATGATAAATCTAATATACATTATTCATAATGAGTAACTGGGGAGGCAAAAGCTGACACTTGGGTACTAGCAGTTCCCCCGTGTGTGTTACGGCTCCTGTTGCATAGTACTTGTGTCATTATGAACACTTATCTGTTATTTAGCATGCTTAAGGAAATAAAGCTTACACCAAAGAGTTAATGATATTAGATATACTGATCGTAATTTTAAGAAGTCTTACTAAAGTAATTATTTTCCACGTAAGGACGCATTATACTAGATTGGACAACATATTAATACTTAATCACTGTCTGTGATTCCACATGAAAGTAAAGCATTTCTTTTCAAAACTGATTTCTTATAATAATACAATTCATTACAGACAAAAGGTAATATGGGAACGTCTATGGTTATTAATATAAGCGATTGTATGACAAAATGGTCCTCTTAACCCACGCAACTTCTACATTATTTCAATTTTACGCTGTTTTTCTACCGTTGTTCAGTTATATAGGTCACTTGAAACCGAAGAATGGCTGCATGATTATTCTGATGTATCGTTGCCGAAACATGAAATTGTATAAAGAAGTATCAATCAATGTAATAATTGTGACTACGCTATGTTGGTATCTTTCGACTTTGACATAATTATGAAATCGACCCGACATTCGTTTTCAAAAGTAATGAAAATTAAAACTGTCAACTGTCTAGTTATATAGCACAAAGTCGAAGATAATAAGATTGATAAACCATAACAGAGTTCCTAATAAAACAGTCTAATAAATAACCGTATATGGTAACCACAGCTTTAGAGAAGAATGGGAAGTCTTTTCATCATTCCGTAATTGAAAACCCGAAGAACATTAACCAGAATAATTGATGATTCATTAGAAAAAAACACAGTTTCTTGCCAACCAGTTGGTACGCGAGAAATGGGGATCAATGCTTTTCATGGCCCGTTGATTATTAGGATAGAGTTGAGATGTTCTAAAAATACGTTAAAGGACGTTTTATTAACACATTAACCTTGCTGCAATCGTTAGTGTTTTCCATCAATTACTATACCCCCAATGTCTGGTACAACTTGGGACACCACACACGCAATGTCTGCGATACTATCTAATTGTTTTAACTCAAGGACACATCATACACTTTGTCTGATAGCTTTATCATCCGTTTCAAATCGCATTGATACCATTTGTTTATATTCTAAATACGAGGGACGTTTCAAATGTTCCAGGACAAGTGCTCTATAATGTTTATCGTATGTCCAAATTACTTATTTTACCATGACGATGTATCGTATAAAATGGCACTGCTGCCGAAGAAACGTCAGTAACGGATACCCGGGGTAATGTTATATCTGACCGTACGTTATTAACAAGTTCTGATTGAATCTCACTCAGTCAGTCAAATGACTAGATCCACTCTAAATGGATAAAAGTTTTCTGTTTTATAATAATAAACCCACATTATAGGGTGAATTGTCAGTAAAATGCTCAGACACATTTCTTAACCTTCCATGGGGTGGGGTGAAAGAATACAACCTTAATAATGTTATTCCTGACAGCACCCATAGGGGCAGGTGTTTGTTGTTCAACCTTTTTCAGATGTTGATATAATTCTTTTATACCAACCCAAATACCTACACCAATCCTTTCTAGGATACAAGACGACCAACTAATGGACCGTATTCTGACATTGCTTATAATGGACACATTGTGAATCTGTCTATACGGGAATAAACAACATCCGAGTGTTACAACAACCTATACTTCCCATGTTACACAATTTTGAAACGTAGGCTGTTTTGGACCTTTGAAGAATTCATACTGCAGTGAGTGCCTGTCATTTCTAAAGAGAAACCCGTGTGTTCATATAATCAGATAGAATATATTGCTGATATTTCAAGCAAAGCATACAAAAAGGCAATAACTCTGAATAAAATAAGTTCATCCGCCAGGAAATTAAACCCTCAACAAAATGCACTTTCTGTGAGCCACCAAAAATTAAAGAAACTGAATTAGACACTGAAAATGAAGTTGTCACTGAACCAAAATAACAGGAGAAATAATAAGTAGAACAATCAACTGTCTGTACATGGTAGTTTAATGTCTCCCTCCAAAGGGGACAATCAATCAGAGCACACCATATTTAACTCTTGGTCAGAAACAGGCGACATGTTTGTCTATCCTTATTCTCCAATTAAATAAGATCAATATCGAAGTCCACTCCTAATTATTAACATGATATGAAGTTATCTTGCTTTTATGTGATTCATCTAGTTTAAACCTATTTTATTTGTATCTAGTATACCCAGGCTACTCATTATTTGAGTTTTATCACAGAAAAGTACGATGCATAACTTGGCGAAACGCACCATTGACCTTATTAGTTCAGATACATAATCAGTTCGACCTGTGAATTAATACATGCTTTTTGAGCTAGCTTATATTTGATCTGATAGCGTCATATGACTGGAACTCTCAGAATGTTACCTGTGATCTGTTGAAATGCAATGACCTTTATGCACTGAGTAACCTGACCTTTATGCACTGAGTAACCTACAAAATAGTAACAGAAATATCTAGCCTAGGGTCGCGTAAGTTACAATTTATTAAGCGGATATGCTAGTTACTGTTTACGCTATCATTGGACCAACTATACGCATGACTGAAAGACTATGCAGATTTTTTTACTGTTCAGTTCGTGTCGTTATTTTTAATGTTAATCCTTGTGTCAAGTTTTTGCATTTTGTGCCTTTTCGTTTCCGTTGTTTCCGTTTTCTGAGTGATGTCGTCCCTGCTGTTCGATTTTGTATTATCTTTATGAGTTCTATCGTACAACAGTGTGCCAACTACATTATTATTAATGTCGTGTTAAGATGTATTAGTTGAATAACTACCCTTTACATCAACTAGATCAATGCTAATATCTATAGAGTCGTTATACGGCGCAGAAAATAGATTGAACACAAAAGCCATCGGGACGTAAAAGGCGTTCCTATGGCATTATTATTATCAGATGAATTTCAGAAAATGAGATTTACTTTTGATAAATGGAGAGTTATTGCAAGAAAGGAATGTAATTATATACTCAGAAGACCATGAAGTTCTTAAGATGTAGCTCTGTAGATTTTCTGGAATGACATTATTTTGTGTGGTTTCATAATGACGTTTATAAGCTCTCTGATGATGCGAATGTTGTGTGATTTCACTTATAAGTGACCGCATCAAATTGTGATGTTATTTCAACTACAAATTTATACATGTACAATATTAGGAAGATACATTCTCGTATACCATGTCGCATTCAACGTAGAATAACAATAGCTATACGTTACGGTGCGAAATATTTTTGTAGCTAATGTATGTGAGAACCGCGAAGAAACCGAGCAAATGTTAAGGGATATATTACGTTTTTACGTTGAAACCAGCTGATATGTCCCTATATGGTGCATCATCCAAAATAAGTGTACGTTCACAACGTGTGAGGTACGAAACGGACGGTAATAAAGACAAAGATAAAGGTTATCAATGAAACCAATAAAAAGGAATTCTTTTCGAGAGCAGTGTACAGACAAGGGGTCTGTTGTCTAAGTTTTGTTACCTTCTTATTTAATGAAAGGTTAAGGACCTTTCTCCGACTAAAACGGAAATTTGCGTCAAACGTAGTTCTTGAGGTTGCTTTACATTGTTAAAAGCCAATAATGTAGTTTATCTTCTGTATAAACTAGTTTATGACATAAGGTCGTGTTAGACACGCATAATGTTGCCATGATGGTATTTTCGAGACAAGAATACTAACTAACAGTCGTAGGTTATAATCAAGACATCATAAAACACGCTATATGTGAAACTTGAAGCCTTGTAGCTAATAAATCATACAGAAATTTGGTCTTTAATTCAGTTAAGTCAAATATAGTTTTGACCCACAGTAGAACATAGTCATGCACAAATTTATAGTTTTCTCAGAAGTATGATATATAGTTGTTCCTTGGTGAAATGTTCCACACGAAACATGGTTTTATTGTTTGCAGTAACAAAGTCGTTATAAAAACGCTTTTTGTTTATTTATATTCGGCCTTTACATTGTTCTCAGACCTGTTAAACCCAAATGGAAGACATTGTTAGAGTAGTATGCTGTGATGTAGATGCATTTATACTAATTGTTAGCGCAATGTTCGGTGTTGTCGCAATAGTCGAGTGGTCTAATGATATTATACTCCGCATTGCTAGTCGAGTGTGTGCGCCAATCAGACTGTACGTGTAAACCAGTAATTCTTCATTCCGTATAATCACCCTGGTGTAGTCTCAAACCTTTCTTAATAATTCAGAGGTTACGTGACTTGAGAATTCAGGTGACCATTAACCAACGGTTAACTACGATACATACCTAGCATTGCGATCAAACAATAAAAGTCCATAGATCCTTGGCTAACATAGTCACGCATGTAGTATGTTTCACAATGTTACCCATCGACTGTCATGTAAAGAAACAATAAACTGACATCGACTTGGTAAATTATTCAAGTTATTTTATAAAATAAGCACCTTTACACGTTATTGATTTGGTAAATGTATTCAATATTCCAGACGCAAACCATCAAAGCAGCTTCATTTCATGTTTATGTAGCCCAACCTTGACAAACTGCAATAATTCTTAAATGAATTGTGTTGGACTTCTAAGGCACATCATAACGGCACATGTCATGCTGGCGCCCGATAGGAATACTAAGTTTTGGTTTCTACATATAGTACATTTGTGTAGATTTAAAGTATCCAAACACAGCTAAGTATTTTCTGGGTAAATAAACAGTTCGATAAGGAACCACCTATTGTGGTTTGAACTATATGTATTGAAATTGTATAACCATGTAGCTTCTTGTTCAGTACTTATATCGCTGAAAGTTCCTAGAATACATATGATATCTTTGTTTTCAATAATTGTTCCGTAGTCCTTTTCTCTGTAAACATAGAATGGCTGCAGAATATCAGGGCTGGTATTCACCAACTATCTAAGTGGGAAACAAAGATAAAATATCTAAACAACTTAGAATATCTTCATAAAGTATTAATATCTGTGATAACCATTATATTAAATAACTACTTCCAGGCAAACTTTCGTCTTGATCCTGTAGCTCTAAGTCACGTGGTATTGCTACATTGCGCATGACAATATTAAATCCAATGTCTGCCAATCATTTACTCACGAGGACACAAAAAGTATGAGTATGACATAAGCGACGAGCAAAGAGGCAGACAAAAGTATGTGCATTTATCACAGTAATATGAATCTCACGCGAAGACGCAAATATAACAAAAGCTTAATGACGACACGAATAGACAAAGTTGACTACATACTTAATACAAAATAATGACTGTGTTATATATAATTATGTGGCAGCACACATATAATATCGTAATATTAGTATTTAATTGATATAATTTTATTCTGAAATCAGGGAGTGACAGACCTTAGTTAAAGTTAACCTCATTATAAGAAATAATTTTCAAAATTTGCGTAGGTTGTAACATTATTCTGTGTGACACTGACATTTATATTATGTAACAGTTTAGTCCATTTCAACTTACGTTACCACATTGTTATTTTAAAACTTATTCTAGACTTGAAAGCAACCTATGTTTTCTTAGATGAGAAAATATATGGAAATGAGTTCATGTCTCATCTTTTAATGAAATCGTTAATTACGAAGAGGAAGTAAGAAAATATCACAAGGATTTTCTTGCACCCGTTTGAAAAAAGAAGAAATAAAATTGCTAAATTTGAACTTATTCTAAAGTCCATATATACACAGATTGTGGAGCACTTACGCTAGACGTACGGCCGGTATTTGTTTGCGTTACGCTTGAGTGTACGCAAACCTTATATGTACAAAATATTAGTGAAACGCTTTATTTTGCGTCTCAATTTTGTTCGTATGCAACAATGTACGTAAATATATTCGAGTTACAAAAGTGTAAGTAGCTTAGTGAAACTGTCCACAGGGGAACATGAATGTTTAAATTTTTTACAGAATAATCCAACTAGGAAATGGAGCATTTGTCAAAAAGGGACACTTGAGTGTAGTTGTGTAGGTACAGAAAGGTTATTATAATGAAGATCCCTCCGTCACAGTCTTTTCATATTTGTGTTCACTATTTTAGGCGATATTTTACCAGCAGACCAAATATCTAATGATCCTTATATGACTTCCCTAATTTCTAATATACCGATAATGCAATAATGTATCCATTAGGACGATACAAAGCCATAGAAACAGTGTAATTGTCTAAGGAACAACTCATTATTTCACACAAATTGCTTATTAGGAGCTGTCATCGACATTTCATCAGCGGTATATGAGCTTGTTCTTACAAATATTATTGATACTATGTAGCGCTTGTCGACCTCTTAAACCGTGTTTGAAAGGGTATAATTTGGTAAGTACAATTTCCGATAACCATAACTACCAAAACCCTCTCACAATAAACTATATGCTCACAGCGACCAAAACTTCTTATAATAATACACTTGTCTCTAGGTCGGGTCTTAGCTGTTCATTCGGTCACCAATTCTTTATAATAATTTTGTGAAATTCGCTCATCCTTCATTTTTGCCACGGGATCTTAATTAAACTTGGGCTTTCAATATTTTCTTTAGGTTGTGTGTTTATGCATTGTTCAGTGTATTTGTTTTGTGGTGTTTTTTGCATTCGGTTAGTAAAGATGGGTACTGCCTCCCCTGTCCGATATCCTCATAACTTCTTTTCTAAATGAATCGAAAAATGATTTGTAACCGTTTTAGGATCGTTTTGAGATTAGGACGTGTAACTGTCTGTTCTACGGCTCAATTTGACACAAAAAGCAAACATGTTGCTCTACTAAATCCATGTGTACAAACGAAAGTTCTCTAAGACTGAAGAGATACATGTTGATATCAAGACCCATAAAAATGTTTCATGCAATTTATGCAATCATTCATTGTGTTAGAGCAGGTTCTAACTTCTACTTACTTTCATTTTATAGCTTGCCTTTCTTTTCAGCTATGCATATAACATAAATGCATATACAAGTATTCAAATCACATTTTTCATGCATCGTTACAAATGAACATGCATTTATTGTAATATGTCGATGTTATTTGAGGCTCAAATGAAAGACTATTTTTCTCTTTAGATAAAATATTTATTATTATTATTATTATAACAGTAAAGTTCCCCTAGTAAGTCCACTTTGATTTTTTTGAAATCATGCAGATTTTTGCCAGTTTAATGTTTCAAAGTATTAAATTTAGAACAAAAAAGGTCCGCTAATAAGACCGTTTCGCTATAAAGACCACCCTTTTGACTGGTCTTATTAGCGGAACTTCCCTATATATAATGAGTGCGTGGGGAGTCAAAAGCTGACACTCGTAACTAGAAGTAGCCACTTTGGTGGTATGTCACATACGCTACTTGGTGAAATAGTATTGGTGTACTTTGGAAAACCTATCCATTATTTAGCATGATTAAGGAATTAATACTAACATCAAACAGTAAATGATATTAGACATGTTGATCGCAATTTGAAGAAGTCTTACAGAGCTCATTATTTTCCATTTAAGGACGCCTTATACTAGATTGACTTCAAAGGTTTATTCGACGGTTTGAAAAAATATTAATCTTAAATAAATGTCTGTGATTTCACATTAAAGCGAAGCATTTCGTTTCAAAACAGACAAAAAGTAATATGAAAACTACTGCGGTTTGTAATATAAGCCATTGTATGGTAAATTGGTATTTTTAACCCACGCAACTTCTACATTATTTTAGCTGTTTTACCGTTGTTTAGTAATATCGGTTACTTGAAACCCAAGCATTGTTAGATAAATATTCCGAGGTATCGTTACGGTTATCGAAGCTTTGGCGAAGTATCGTCATGGATACCCAGGTAATGAGCACGATTAGCACAAATCATCATTACGGATATCGATTCGTGGCTAGATAATGAAAAAGGAGCGGCTGTACCGGAACTTGTTGCTCTTACCGAAGCGTGGTTACAGGTGCCAAAACATTGCATTGTATAACGAAGTATCGACGTCTAATAAACAACCGTAAATAATAACCACAGCTTTAGCGAAGATTAAGATGTATTTTCATCATTCCTTAATTAAAAACCAGAATAACATCATGCAGCATAATTGATGATTCATTAGAAAAACAACAATGGCGTTTGGAAGTTCTTGCCAAACATGGCCCGTTGGTTTCATGGCCCGTTTATTGTTGGGATAGAGTTTAGATTTGTACAAAATACGTCAAAGGCGTTTTATTAACTCATGTTTCAATCGTCAGGGGTTTCCATCAATTACTAAACCACCATGTCTGGGAAACCCGGGACGCCCCACACGCAATGTCTGTGATAATATCTTATTTGTTTATCCTGACTGACACATCATAATTTTACACTTTGTGTGATGGTTTTTATCCGTTTCAAATTGCATACATTTCATTTGTTTACATCAAGCATACAGTAGTGCCTGGAACATGGTTGTTTTAATCAGCCTAGAAACCTCGACGAGTTTATTCGGTCCTGACAAAATGGTTATGTCACGATTAGTATACAGTAGATTCCTCGAACAGGTAGATGAATTGAACCATATAGTCTATACTATACTGGTCTGAATGTAGTCTGACATATCGAATATTAGTTTGTAATTATCGACAACCGCAGACCGATATTAAGATGTACATCCAGTCTAGAAACACAGCATTAATTGACCTATATTTCCGTTAATGACGCACTGTCTAACTTATCCGTTTTATTAACACTGTCTTGACATTTAAAAGTCGATCACAAGTACAAGAACCATACTGAAAGCAACTTAAGCTTTCGATTAGTCACGATTATAGTATCTAGGCCGTTTCTACATGTTAAGAAGTTAGACCAATTAATTTGTTCATGTTTCCATATTGATTAGTAAAAAAAATGCTTACTTAGCAGCCACGTAAAGTATCTGATAGTTGTCGATCCGATGTCAAAGTAGACAGTTGTTCTAGGCAAACAACTCGAGATCAGTACTCAAATACTGAAATATATCTTTTATTTATAATGTTCAATGTTGTTCTTCATCATTTGTATCGGGATTCACGAACTGCATGTAAGGCAACTTGTTATTTGAGCTTCATCACTGATAAATATGACACATAAATTGACAGAAACGCATGATTTACGTAATTAGTTCAGATACATAATGAGTCGAACCTGTGAAGGAATACATGCTTTTTGAGCCAGCTTAATTTTGATCTGATAACATCATAATCCAAGAATTATTGGAATGTTGACTGTAATCTGTTAAAATGCAATCTTTGTGCACTTCGTAAACTACAAAAAGTAACAGCAACGTCGTGATTTTGTCCTTACTGTCCGGTGTTTTGTTATTTTACGTTTATATATCGTACAACTGTGTGACGATTGTAATACTATTAATGTCGTATTAAGATGTATCAGTTGAATAACTACCCCTATCATCAACTAGATTAAGCCTTATATCTATAGAGATCGCTACTTCGTCATACAGCGCGGAAAATAGATTTAACAACACAAAAACCATGACAACATAAAAGGCGTTCCTATGGCGTTATTATTATTAGATGAATTTGAGAAAATGAGATTTTCTTTGGATAATGGATAGCTATTACTAGAAAGGAATGTAATTATATACTCAGAAGACCATATAGCCCTTAAAAGGTAGCTCTGTAGAATTTCCAGTATGACATTATTTTGTGTGGTTTCATAATGTCGTGTGTTAGCTCCCTGGTAAAATGAATGTTTGTGGTTTCACTTACAAGTGACACTATCATGTTATGATGTTCCTTTAAGAATAATTTCAGCTATAAATGTAAAGTACTAGGAAGATAATATCCATCTCTTCCAGACAGGATTTAAATATATAAACGTTACGGCGCGAAACATTTTTTTAGTTCATATATGTGAAAACCGCGAAGAAACCGAGCAAATATTAAGGGAAATATTACGTTTTATACAACGAGACCTACTGATCTTCAACTTAATGGAGCATCATCCAAAAAACGTGTATCTTCAGCAACATTTCGGGTACGGGCGCTAATAAAGACAAAGATAAACGTTATCAATGAAAACAATAAAAAGGAATTATTTTCGATAGCAGTGAACAGACATGGGTCATAGGTATTTTCTCAGACTAAAACGGAAATTGGCGTCATACGCAGTTTCTGAGATTGTTTTACATTGTTATTGTTTATCTTCGATATAAACTAGTCTATGCATTATAGTAGAGCAGCAAAATGGCAAAACTGAAAAAAGTTTGCAAAAAATAGTAACAGGCTGTGTCATATACCAAAATGTTCCTGAGACATTGAGTGTTACTAAACTATGGGTAAAAGATGCCGGCCCTTGGTGGAAAGTTTGAACATTTCAAGGTCAAGGTCAAATGGACTTTACCATTAGGAAGCATGCCTAAGTTTACTTAAACTTTACTAATACTCTACACTTACATATAATAGTAAAATGGTTACTTGAATTTGATGCATTATGACTGAATGCCAAATTTCAATTCCAATTCGAAGTCCAAAATTGTCAAGGTCAAGGTCATTTCAAGGTCAATTTGTCAAAAGAGTACCCGAAAATGGGTGTGTACTAGGAATCAAATGTCATAAAATGTACAAATGATGCTAAAACACATGAATTTGTGCACGGGTGTTAACACTAGATCAAGCTCAATAAAAATATACCGATTCAGAAGAATATTTTTGAATTTGAAGACGTTTTTTTAGCGTAATAGAAATTTGTTTGTAGTAATTGTTGACTAAACGTATGTATTTGTACATGATAGTGTATTTTAAGTCCAAAAATGTCTAGGTCAAGGTCATTTCAAGGTCAATTTGTCAAAAAAGTACCCAAAAATGGGTGTGTACTAAGAATCAAATGTCATAAAATGTACAAATGATGCTAAAACACATGCATTTGTGTATGGGAGTTAACACTAGATCAAGTTCAAAAGAAATATACCGATTCAGAAGAATATTTTTTAATTTGAAGACGTTTCTTTAGCGTAATAGAAATTACCCCACCCACTTTTAAAACATTTATTGCATTTATTTTATTCCTAATCCCCTGTAGTACTTGAAATATTAGTATTAAAGTGCAAAACTGTTTGATTGAATTTAAAGTTCTAATACTGCCAATACTAAGGGACATTCATTCAGGTCATCATGATTGAAGGTCAAGGTCATTTCAAGGTCAATTTGATAGAAAAAAGTACAAAAATGGGTGTTTACTTGGTATTGGGTGTTATAAATTGTACAATTGTTGACTAAAACATGTATTTGTACATAATAGTCAACACTAGATAAAGTACTTCAGAACTATATCAGTTTAAAAGAATATTTAGAGTTTGAATTAATGATTAAGTGTAAAATTACCCCACCCACTTTAAAAATATTAATTGCAGTCATTTTATTTCTAATTCCATGTAGTACTTTAATTATAAGTATTAAAGTGGCAAAACTGTTTTATTGGATATACAATTTAAGTACTGTCTCAATGCTATTGTCATTTATTCAGGTCACCATAACTGAAGGTCAAGGTCATGTCAAGGTCAAATAAGTTCAAAATGGGTGTTTACTAGGTATTTGATGTCATAAATTGTACAAATGTTGACTTAAAACATGTATTTGTACATGAGTCAAGACTAGATGAAGCTCATTAGAAATATATCAGTTTCAAAGAATACTTAGAGTTTACATTAATGTTTTAGTGTAATAAAAATACCCCACCTACTTTAAAAATATTAATTGCAGTCATTTTATTTCTTATTCCATATAATCATTTAATTTGAAGAACTAAAGGTGCAAAACTGTTTTATTGAATAAAATTCTAATATTGCCAATGGTATGGTCATTTATTCCGGTCATCATGGTTGAAACTCAAGGTCATGTGAAGGTCAAATTGTCCAAAAATGCAAATATTTGGCAAAATCGAGAAAAAAATTGTTATTAATTGTAGAAATAATTCTTAAATACATGCATTTACTCATAAGAGTCATGACCATGTAAATGTGATTTGAATAATGTTTATACCATCTTAAATTTGCTGCCATTCATCGTTGTTCCACCCACTTTCCAAAAATTACCTCAGATTATTATCCTAAATCCCTTGAATATCTTTTATTTTAGGTATTCAAAGTCTAAAACTTGATACGGGTGCAGTCCAATAGGTAGTTCAAACTTTGAATACCGATAATAATAATTATTATTGCTTTCAGCTTGGGCAAAGATGGTCATTTCAAGGTCATAATAGTCATATTGCGTAAAATCGCAGTAACCATTAATATGCAAGGCAAATAATTTATCGCAATAATTGTTTCTTGCCATTTTTTTGTAAATGGCGATTTACTAAAACATGTAAATTTAAATGAATAAGACCACGCCCTTAATTTTGGCTATTACATGTAGTATGTAACGGCGATATGATTATCCCTTATTAATCTCAAAGTAAATATGATCATTAACTCGAATAATACTGGAAGAAGAACTTATATACAATAGATAATGCATTCCCACAAACAATACATTTGCGAACACCAAATATCTTTCAATCGTTTCCTTAATTTGTGCGTTATTTCAATCACTCGAGAAATCACCATTCGAACCATACCATGTAGAATCCTAGTTATTACCCAAGCGATAAGTTACATTGATATAAGCGTTCAGCCAATCAACATTAGCAACTTTTGACCTTACAGTCATTAGTTTTATGATACATAGTGCATTTGCTAGCCGAGAAGGAATGTGGCAAAACGACGTGAGGTCGCGTGTTACAGGCCACGAATATTGCAATATATCGGCACCTTTTCTGTGTTGGCACTGGATTTTCCCTGTGTAAAAATATAGGAAATATCTGGCACCTCAGATGAAAAGGCGTTAAACCAATCTGACCTCTAAATGCTGTTTATATGGTTACTTTCACCAAATTACGTTAAAAACAGACTATTTCAGTTTCGTTGTGCCATCGGTACCCTCTCTGTGCGTTGAAAATGACTGGCACGGGAACCCTGTCTGTGCTCATTATAATCAAAGCACGGAGAGGGTGCTAGAACAGAGAGGGTAATTTGATGAAAGTAACCATATAAAAAGCATTTAGATGCCAGGTGGATTCAATGCCTTTCCATCTGAGGGGCAAGATATTACCTATGTTGACGAAAAATCGCATTTAAGTGTCAAGAACAGGACTCAGTATTCAGGGCCAACATTCCCTCTTAGTATGAAAATGTACTGACTGATTTAACAAATGGAACAAATATGGAGACAGTGGTGAATCGTTGCGTTGTTCCGTCTGTTAATGTGTTTTAAGCACAACTCTGTATTTTTGGCAAAAACAATGCTTTTCTTACCTCTTCTGTCGACTGGTGTCCTCAAAAACATTGTTTTGCACAGAGAAAGTCAAGTGCCAGCGCAGAGAGGGTGCCTATACAGCCTTTTGCACAGAGAGCATATGCCGATACGATGCGGGTATACACCGTGTTTCAGAGAAAGTCAAAAGTGATATGTTAATTGTTACTAAGATTTTACACAATTTGTCTATTCTGACATTGAAATGACCTTTACCGTTGCCCCAGCTGAAAGTTATACTAATAATTATTATCAGTATTCAAAGTTTGAACTTCCTATTGGACTGCATCAACATGAAGTTTTTAACTTTGAATACCGATAATAAAAGATATTCAGTAGATTTAGGATAATAACATTTTATATCTCAATTATGCCAAATATGACCTTGACATGACCTTGACCTTCAATAATGGTGACCTGAATAAGTGACCCTACAAGTGGCAGTATTTGAATTGTGTATCCAATAAAACAGTTTCGCACCTTTAGTTCTTAAATTTAAAGTACTACATGGATTTAGAAATAAAATGACTGCAATTAATATTTTAAAAGTGGGTGGGGTATTTTTATTACACTTAAACATTAATTCAAACTCTAAATATTCTTCTAAACTTACTTTAATTCTAATGAACTTTATCTATTGTTGACTCTCATGTACAAATACATGTGTTTAGTCAACAATTGTACCATTTATGACATCCAATACCTAGTAATCACCCATTTTTGAACTTTTTTGACAATTTGACCTTGACTTGACCTTAACCTTCAATCATGGTGACCTGAATAAATGACCCTAGCATTGACAGCATTTAAATTGTATATTCAATAAAACAGTTTTGCCACTTTAATACTTATAATTAAAGTACTACATGGAATTAGAAATAAAATGACTGCAATTAAAATTTTTAAAGTGGGTGGGGTAATTTTTATTACATTTAAACATTAATTCAAACTCTAAATATTCTTCTAGACTAATGTATATCTAATGTACTTCATCTAGTGTTTACTATCATGTACAAATACATACGTTTAGTCAACAATTACTACAAACAAATTTCTATTACGCTAAAAAAACGTCTTCAAATTCAAAAATATTCTTCTGAATCGGTATATTTTTATTGAGCTTGATCTAGTGTTAACACCCGTGCACAAATTCATGTGTTTTAGCATCATTTGTACATTTTATGACATTTGATTCCTAGTACACACCCATTTTCGGGTACTCTTTTGACAAATTGACCTTGAAATGACCTTGACCTTGACAATTTTGGACTTCGAATTGGAATTGAAATTTGGCATTCAGTCATAATGCATCAAATTCAAGTAACCATTTTACTATTATATGTAAGTGTAGAGTATTAGTAAAGTTTAAGTAAACTTAGGCATGCTTCCTAATTGTAAAGTCCATTTGACCTTGACCTTGAAATTTTCAAACTTTCCACCAAGGGCCGGCAACTTTTACCCATAGTTCAGTAACACTCAATGTCTCTGGAACATTTTGGTATATGACACAGCCTGTTACTATTTTTTGCAAACTTTTTTCAGTTTTGTCATTTTGCTGCTATACTATTAAGGGCGCGTTAGACACGTATAATTTTGCCATATTTGGATTTTTGAGGACAAGACTATTAACCAACAGTCGTAAGTTATAATTGAGATATCATAAAATGCGATATATGTTTATCTTCGATATAAGCTAGTTAGACTAGGCGCGTTAGACACGTATAATGTTGCCATTATGGAATTTTTGAGACACGAATACTAACCAACAGTCGTAGGTTATGATTGAGACATCATACAATGCGATATATGTGAAACTTAATGCCTTGTAACTAATACATGCAGACTGAAATTTGGTCATAAGTTCAGTTAAGTCAAATGTATTTTTGACCCCCAGTAGAACATGCACAAATCTAAAAAAATATCAGAAGTATGATGTATATTTCTACCAGAGGAAAATGTTCCACCCAAACATAGTTTTATTGTTTGCAGTAACAATGTAGGTATATAAACACTAGATTTTATATTATTCAGGCTTTACATCGTTTTCAGAAACTTTAAAACCCAAATGGAATAAAGCTTTAGTAGTATGCCGTTGTGTAGATACATTGAAACTGATTGTTTGCGCAATGTGTGGTGTTGTAGCAATAGTCCAGTGGTTTAATGATGTTGTACTTCGCATTGCTAGTTCAGTACGTGCGCCAATCAGACTGTACGTGTAAACCAGTAATTCTTCATTCCGTATAATCATCGTGGTGTAGTCTCCAATCCAACCTTTTTTAATACTTCAGAGGTAACGTGACTTGATAATTCAGATGGTCATTATTCAACGATTAACTACAAAATTGCGATCAACCAATAACATACCACAGATCCTTGGCTAACATAGTCTCGCATGTAGTATGTTTTACAATGCTACCCATCGACTGTCATGTAAAGAAACAATAAACGCTATTGCTTTGGTAAATGTGTAGTCGTAGTTCCAGACGAAAATCATCAAAATTGCTTCATATATATATGTAGGTCAACCTCGACACACTGCAATAATACGGAGCTGGGCACATTATAATGATGTCCCATATTGCCATTAAGCTGTGAATTCGCATAAGATTTGCATCCAGAAAACACTCCAACTGCGATAGTTATACTACTGTATACATACCATACCAAGATATTTCATAGTTCTGCACAGTTATGTTTTGACACAGATTGTGATATTGCCGAGTACACAATCGTACAAGAGCAAGTTAAGAAAACCATCTATAGTTATATTATAGGTTAATATGGATGCTGCTTTGCTAACATATTAAATCCTTTTTAACATCGTGGCATGTATCGATTACCATATTATTTCCCAGTAAAATTAATATCTTCTTCTAAGTTGACTTTTGAACATATGCATTGAAAATTAATAACTATGAAGCTTTTAACTGTGAATTTAGCTGTTGAAAATCGCTTTAATTCCGTACTTATATTGACGACACTTCCAAGCATACAGGTGCTATCTTGTGTTTAATACTTGTTCAGTAGTCGTTTTCTCTATAGAAATAGAATGGTAGCACACTGGTATTCACAAAGCTTCTTAGTGGGAAACTTAGATCTTCAGACCTAGCTTCAAACTTGTGCCGCGCATATTTCCCACACATTCAAAATTAACCCATGTTTTCTTAGTGATTATAGTTGCACTTTGCATAGCTTGAGTCTATGAAAAATTAATAATGTAAAATCATTTAAGCAATCGATTGGACAAAATTTCTTGGTTTTTGGTAAAAATACCATTTCGATTGGACTTTAATTGGTGGATTTCGCATTTCAGGAAATTAATACAAGAATCAAAATCGTTGTTCGAAGGGATTTGACATCGTGGTTGAAGGTGAACCACAAAATCCACGAAATTTATTTCTTTATGAAAATTAATGATTTTACAGTAACCTTGATTGTCTGGTTTAAGAATAATGTGATCTAAGATACCGGTACTTTGTGATATCACCCGCCAAACAATGTTAGAATTGACATTTATAACGTAACAGAACGTCACTAGAGAACTGTAACACTCATAACCTGCATCTTGGTGAGGCAGCGACCCTGCATTAAGTATAAGTACGAGTCAGGTCCATGATATGCGTACTTTATAACCCCTGTTTTGACTGTCATTCTGTCAGTACGACACACACATTTTTTTTTCAAAACTCTTGAGGTGTTCTTCTGATTTGTGCATTTCAGAGTCATTTCAGATGTGTTATGAGAATGTGACCTTACGTGTTCCGTAGTCTGATATTGTGTCTTATCAGATTATTCGACGTACTGTGATCATTATTATTGTAATAATTATAATAGAATATGAACCTGAAGAAATTTTGAAATTGTGCTTGTGCACAGCTGTGGTATCACCCGTACGTGGTATAAGCTTGTGCAGCTTCCAGTTTATTGTTTCGGAAAGGATTTGTAACATTTCATGGAGTTCATGTACGATATTCGATTAGATCATCGACAATAATGATGGACATTCTATTTTTGGAAGTATGTAATTACATGGAATGCCATATTGACAAGACACCTCTATTTCCTTTATTTAAACATCACCTCGAAGCCCCACCAGCATTTATCCTCAAAACAACCGTGTTAATATGACAGGAATGTGATATGAAAACGGGTACAAAGTAGTAAAACCGAAGAGGGAATGCAATATCCTTGTTTCTCATATTTCCGGGCATTCTCATATTTCCGGCACACATCAAAGCTTCATTAATTAGTGATTGTTTTGGAGTAATTTGATAGATTTAATCGATACTAGTTGATTTCCACCAAAAAATGCACCAGATTTGGGCAAAAAAAGAAAATTTTCGAAAAAATAGGGTATTTTTAGAAAAGGGATACAACTCCTCCTCTCCTTGCTCAAACTGTTACTTAGACTGGTTTGCAACCATTAATCAGGATTTCAACATGTGACGGATTTTTGTGTTTTTGTTGATTGTTTGTTTTGCATAAAAGGTTAAGGCATACTTTACTCCAATTAAAATTATTCAAAAAGTTTTTTAAAACATTTTTAAAACCAGTTTTATCCTTAGATGGCCGGAAACAGGAAACAACAGGCTACGCAAGACGAACTGCAGATCACGAAAGAAGTCGTAAGTATGTAAATAAAGCCTTTATATAACGAGGCTGACAAATTCCGTTCCCAGTATCCAATGCTACTCTCAACGAAACTCTCACAATTAACCGACCACAAACACGCACCACAGTGACAAATACAAAAAGGTGATCGAGATAAGTACTTCAGATTGGTACCATTATAACAGCTCTCATTTCTAAATTCTTAAATCGTTTTGATAATAAAATCTTATTTTTCCGAGAAATGATGTCTAGAACAATATAACAGACAGCCAATCGTGCTGTTTCCACAGCTGGTAGTAGTCTGCTTCTGTCTTATTTAAAACGGAAAATTGCGTCAATATAATTCCCGCGATTGTATTACCAAGTTAATGCCAATAATGTATTTTATCTTCGGTATAAACTAGTTTATGTCACAAGGGAGCGTAATACTCTAATATGTATGTCATCATAGGGTGTTTCGAGACAAGACTAATCAATCAATCACTGACGTAAGTAATGATTGAGATACCATGATGTAGAGGGTGTATAGGTTACCGACACGTATCCTAAAAGAAACAGAAATAGGACAGTAAATTGTGTTGTTACGTACAAAACACTTACGTGCCTCGCATTCCGGTGTCCTAGTCTCTTTATATATACAGAGGCAAAGTAAATAATATAATTATAGTGATTATATACATACCAGGCTAAAGCAGAAAGACATAATAATATATGCGTTCATTCATTTTGCGGCTACCAGAACTTATTAAGTACGTTTATTTCCAGGTTCCTTTTTTCTGATGAACGGAAACACCATTCAGTACGCATACTTACTCAACAGCAATGACATGATGCATGAATGATACTTGCGTCTTGTTAAATGATAAAAATATTTTTGTACTAAGAAATACTTTTAATTAAAATTGTATCTTCGAAAGCATTCTGCCAGACTAGAGTATGTTATTTTCGCAAAAGCGTGATCCAATACCCAAGTTGTAGACAAACGTGACGAAACTTAGAAATGATGAACCCCTCTATGGCACTAAAGAATCGATCAAGATTATGTTTGAAACACCATACTAGTATATAGTTTTCATCTGACTTACGACACAATACAAGCAGAATTTGCTTCCAAGAGCAAACCCGCTAGCTAAAGTGTTTATATTTTTCGATTAAGTGGAACATTACCTTCGTCAATATTTATAACGGTCTCACTTAAGCTTGTGAGACATACATCACAATCAACGCGGCGTTAACTTTATATCATTCATTGCACCTGGCTAGTGGGATGTGTTTCTAAATAATGTCGCTTAGGTGTTCTTTAATATTAAAAATAACTTATTGCAAACGTTTGCTTATTTACAAGGGACGTATAAAATTAACGAGTACGTATTTTGTTGTAGAATGCACATTCGTTAGTTGTACGAATATTAAAATACACGATTATAATTAGAATATTTCTGCGACTAGTTCCCCAAATGCGATAATGTCATTTTTTGTAAATTAAGCTCCTTAAAACAATTATTCAACTCACAATGTTCAATGAATACTACCTGAAATGACAAGCAGTTTTAATTTCTAATTAGATGTAACAAAATGATTATTTTGTACCTGAATTCCTATCGTTTTTAGATTTGTTGCTAATGACGCGATTGAGACAGGCTAATGAAACATAGTACCAAGTATTAAGGCTTCGTCTAGACATAGACTTGAAAAACTAGATTACATACAACATCCAACAAACGCACAATAAATTGTCTAGTTCATTAATAACATTCAGCGATGAAAGAAACTATTAGTAAATATTCAACGGCGAGCATGTGTTTGTGATAAAAGGAAATATTAGCTTCAATTTTAGGTAAGGATTAAAAGCTTCACGGTCGGTATAAGCAACTCGCCAACAGTGTATGCATTTGACCTCAAAAGGCAATTCCTTACTAACTATCCATATAAAACATACACAACTGTAATCTTGAACCAATGCACACAGTCTTTGAAACTTCGTTTAATGTGCTGACAATGCAGAATGTCGTATGTTTTCGTTAACTGCGAATCTAAACGGCGCGATAGTGAGTTAATTAGCGATAATTTCAAAATTACATTGTAATTAACGCTTTGGTAAAGTAGAAGACTTTTAGGCAACCAGATGGAATGGCGTAACAGCGTAACATAAACATGATTTCGACACCAATAATTGGTTGGAAGAAAAATGTTTTGCTACAGTAAATGGAATTTCAGTTAATCAACTACGTATTTTTCAATGCTTCGTCTACATCGATCTGTAACGACGTGTTGTAAGATATTGGTAATACAGGGATTCAGACTAGGTTAACGGGCCTGTCTGTGGTAATAATTAGATATACTATTGACAAATGAGGTAACTTACCTTCTAAGAAAAAGAAACACACATTAAGCATTAAACACCAAGTTGTAAAAATACTTATCAGGTGTAATGCCTATTTTTTCAAAGCTGATAACCGATTACATATTCCATTTTAGCTCCTTACTATTGCCTTTCGATGTTAGTTTGGTGGAATAGTGATACTAGACAAGGCTGGTTTAACACTATCATGTCATATATATCCTTATCTTTCTAAGACAAATACTCTCCTCATGACACAATCCTATAGTTGATGTGATGTTATGTTTTGGTTATATTCCACATTGTAGTGATTCAAAGGCTACAGACACGGTTCTAAATATAAGAGTCAATGACTTCTACCATTTCAAATTGCGTAGTAAAATTGGAAACACGTTGCCAACCTTGAGAAATGAGGAATGTTCTTTGCTAGTGGCTGTTAAATGTTCTGGAATTGGCCGATATTTTGCTTTAACTTGTACTGGGAATACTTGTTCTATGAATGCATAGAATGTAAATGCTAATGTATTGAAATAAACTATACATTTAATGTATTTTCGCCACATCACACCAGACTGACGTCTTTCTGCAGGTTGAGAACAAGTAATAAAAAATGTTCATTTTTATGAAGCGAGGAAAACAAAAGCTCAACCAGACAGGGGGCATACAAGAACGAGTACAAATATATCATTGAAAAATATTTTCCTTCTTAAAGAATCTAATAAAAGTTAAAGACGAATAAAATAAAGCGAGATCTCACACATTGCAGTGACAAAATGTAGCTGGAGTTTAAAATTGAAATTATTTCCAGGAAAACTAGCCCGTTCCCTGTTAAACTCGTAAGACTAAAATGCTGCTAAAGTAGTTCCAAACAGTGGCAAGCGTTTTGCAATCCAGCAATATGTATTAGTTAACTATGTATGGACCACATGTGGATGGGTAAGAGTAGATAGTGGAAGTTAATTTATGTCATTTCAACGATTAAGCGTAAGGGAATCATCAACGAATAGAGCAGTTTGGTTTTATTCACCAAGCCTTTCACTTGTTAATGATTGTCTTCTATGTTATGTCTTTTTTTGTTTTTATGTTGATGTTTGGCTTGGAAGTGCTTCAATTTATTGTACAAAGTAATTCGTGGTGGGTGTTACCTTAATTATTGTTAACTTTGTTGTAAAAAGATCAGTTGAAACAATGATTTTATTAATTAAATAACTAATTAATCAGGGTTGGTTGAAATGTCTTTAAGCAAGTTTAGCAATTTCCTTTAAAATTTCCAGACATGTTGGAGTCCCGAATAAGCTTGAATGTCACGTGAAAGTGTAATTACTCGATCATTCATATTATCTTGGTTAAGCAATTTATTTCGAACCTATTCATTTTCTTAAGAAAATGAGTACACCGTCACTTGGTTTAGTGATATTGTACATTGAACATGTCTCAACGTTTAAAATGTTACTGCAAATGCTTATAATAATCCCTATCTAGAAGTATATTTCCCAATGGTTTGTATTTTTTCCAGGACAGCTATAACAAGGCAATTCATCATTTACTGTTGATACAAGGTTATAAGGCTAGGTCATTCAGCTTTTTGAGTGCTGAAACTTGAGTAAATCATTTTTTGTTGTCATTTTTATGTCAAAGTATAAAGCGTTATTACTACAGTAAATGTATTATCTGTTAAAGTTTCATGACGTTCCTATGTTTGTTTTCTTTCGACCTACACTCGAACTGCCTTTGATTGAGTGTTGCCTTCTCTGTAAGGTTTATATAACGTTGTTTAGTGATTAAACCTGAGCGTATGTCTATGTTAATTGAATTGGAAGGATATCACCTAGTGTACTGATGGTTTTGTTACCTATGCCTTTGCATGTTACTTCGATCCATTGCATATGCTTAGTCCATGTCTATCAGATATGAAGAAGTTGTCAGATGTTCATAAATTAAGATAACAAATTGTTATAGTTTGAAAGTTAATACAAGAGAAACAAATTGTGTCCACCGACCACTATATGTAAGCAAACAATACTTGGAATTTGACATTGAAGACACGACAATCGTGTCACGCACTAACATATTAACAAGCAAATTAACTAAAGATATTAACCATAACCTAGTCTAACGACTGTATTCACGACAACCACCCGAAGCAATTTCATGATTAATTCCATTTCAGTACATGCGTGTCAACCTCTTGCCCTCATTTCTACTAAAAGCAATTATTCTATCAGTCACGTAAGCTGTAATTGTCCATCCAAATTAACTCTGTCTGATGAATTGACCAGTCATTACAATGACAATAACATATATACCCAGTAAAAGAGTATGCGGTTCACAGTTAAGATCAAACGAATGCCATTTGGACGTTTGATAAATTACCAAAGATGTATTTAGTGGCACCATACTTTTTACGGCGTGTATGATATCGGCGAATATATTCCCGTATTTTACTGGTCAATGCCAGCGAAAGAGGTTTTGTTCTGATAACCTTAACCTAGTCTGGTTTATATTTTGCATTAACGACAACCTTCGGAACTATTTGCATGATTTATTCCAATGAAGTCAATTCGTGTCAATCTAATGCCCACATTTCTACTAAAAGTAATTATACAATCAGTCACGTTAGCTGTAATTGTATGTCCAAATTACCTCTGTCTGAGAATTGACCAGCCATTACAATAACAATACACTATACGAGCGTATTACTCGGGAAGAACTATGCGGTTCACAGTAAAGATCAATGAGAACTAACAAAACGTATGTCATTTGGACGTTTGATTAATTACCAAAGACAAATTTAGTGGCACCATACTTTTTACGGAGTTTATGATATCTGCTAATATATTCCCGTATTTCACTGGCCATCTAATTTTCTCATAAAGCAGATTGAATGTTCATTCAGCTGAATAAAATGGGCATGGACGATTTCTCACCAATTTCTTACGTTTAATTCATTCGTACTTCTCATTCCCAGTATAGGTTGAATTCTGACTTAAGGATATCGGTAATGTTATAGACGTTGTTTACAATACACACATGTCGGTCACTAGAAACATCTTGAACGTATCATATTCATCACAAAAACAATCTCACTGGACGCATACCAATGAGATTACATTGCCATTTAGCATACAGTACATTTTGCCCTCACCTTATTATACAGGAGAAATAAAAGTTATTTATAGGCGAAACGTTAGATATGATTAAGACATAATATGTTACGGTTTTCACGACCTAAAACTTATATGTAAATGTCAGAAAATGTAATGGATGAAAAATATAACAGGGTACCACTGTCTTACTATTAGAGATATTATCCACATTTTGTTAAAATATGAATACGCAAAAAGGTCCGATCAGAAACTAGATTATCATAGTACTACACGATAGACCGAAGTGCACTTTGTAATTTTCTGTTCGTTTCAAGATAAGAAAACACCAGACATATTTCTTGATATTTTGAGTTTCTGTTTATTGAAATCCTTAACGAAGGGGCAAATATAAGCTTTATCACACACCTTTGCCTATTCAATGCAACAACACGAAGGGGTGTACAGTGATAGACACATCGTTAAGTACAGTGAAAATGAAGTTATTTAGCATTTTTACTTATTTTCTTCGAAATGAGTATATGGAACTTATGAACACATACGTTGTGCTAATACGACGCTAAAAGTCAATCAAAGTACTGAAAGTACTGATAGGCTGGCGAACTGCTAAGGAACAATAGCTTTTCAAGTAATATAACATCAAGTGGTTTTCTAAGTCAAAAGAGAGGTAAGTGCTGGACTTAACAAAAAATAAAAAAATAAAATTAAAAAATATAAAAAATTTGGAGCCGCCGTGATTCGATCGCTGGACCTTAGCATCAGAAAATTACTAAGCGAGTTGCTCAACCACTCGACCACGATCTCGTTGGAGACTTTTGACCTAAATAATTTAACATAATAAAATCATTGATGCGCCGCGCTATATATCGCGTTCGTAACGCGTAGTAATAATTATCAACGCCTTTAAACACGTTTTCTTTTAATTTCATACAATTTCCTTCCATTTCAAGAAGAAACTAATATATTACAATCGAACAGAATAAATGAAACAAGGAAAGTTGAATGTTCTTATCTTGCAAAACTGATTAATGAGGAGGATCTATTTGCATTGAGTGTATAGATTCTGTGTTGTCAGTTTCGGGAGTAAATTCATCTTAGTGGATTTCATTTTTTAGGATTGTAATAGTCTGGCGCGAAATCGCCAGCCTAAAAACGCTATCAGCTCACTGTCTGGGCACTTACTGTGTCGATATGACACCCTCAAGGTCTAATATCCGTTCAATCCATTAATCAACCCAAAATAGACCAAAATTGCAGGCATTATCTCACAATACGGACAGACAAAAAATGGAAGAATTGCCAAGGGACAAGAACGTTTACTTCAAATAACTCTACTTAGTCTTATAAATGAACAAACAGACTTGCATTGTGGTACCGCTAAAGCATTACAATTGTATTTATGTATTTATGTTGCCAACATACCACCTCTAATCATTTTATAAGATTCACCATTCACTCCATTATTTTATATTGTCACGCGACAGCATATAACATTGGTAAAAGTTTGACTCTTTACATAATTTGTAGACGTAACTTAATCTAGAAATGGTTATCTTGTTCATTAATATTGCGTATCGGCCAATATTGTGTTTAAAGTACCGTATATAGTTTACCCTAGTCCACTGTATAAGCCGCGTTTGCTACCAAGAAAATATGGAGAGCCGACACTGAGAGTGTTCCGAGAAAGCGTATTTATGATGGAACATTCGCTTCACTACCGTCGTCAATATTTGAAACGGCCTCACTTAAGCATGTGCGACATACGTCACTATCAGAGCGGCGTTAACCATATATCGTTCAATGCACCTGGCTAGTGAACTGTGGGTCTAAATAAAGTGTAATGCTACTGGGTGTTCTAACAAATAGTTAATTACGCACCTTTGCTTATGTGCGAGGGATGTTCACCAAGAATGTCGTTACTTTTGCGAACATTAAAAGGCAAGATCATAATTCGGAATCTTTCTGTGACCAGGACCCCAGCTTTGATACTATTAATCTGTGATGAATCTGTCGTTACGTATAGTTTCTTAAAACAGTCATAACTCTTACCTCGTAATAATTGATCATCTTCATCAAAGTATAGTTGTATCTGCTATATACGACCACAACGTCTAGAAAGATTTATATACACGAATAGATTTCCTGAAAAAAGGTAAAAAGTGAAATCAAATCCATATGACACGTTTTTGGTATCGTAACAAGAGTTTAATAGCGGCATATGATTTTTAGTTTTTTTCCTTTCGTACAAGGATATATAAGTACCACGAAGGTCCAATAATCGGACCATTTTTGACAGTTTTGTATTTGTCGTCTCACATAAGAGTAACATATTCGATAGCTGATATGAGACATTCGGACCGGGATAGCAAAATGACATTAAGTTTCATGTATAAAGATATACCACAATAATGGGGTATCCACGATTTTACCTCCTAATAAACTAGGCTGCAAAGGATCGGATAACCTTTAACCGATGCGAGGCTAAATCAGACGAAACAGATATCAAAGTACTTTGTGATTTCTAATTTGATACAAAAATGGCTGATTATGTACCAGATTTATAATGCAGGCAAATGAGACATTGAACGAAATACAAAGATTTGATGAACGCGATCACATACATCATAACAATAACACACTGTACTTTGTTTAAAGTATTAATAACTTTCAGCGATAAAAAAGACTATTGCAAATATTCAAACGGCGAGCATGAACTTGTCATGAAAGAAAATATCAGTTTCTATTTATTAAATGATGATTAAAAGCATGGTCGGTATAAGCAATTCGCCCACATTGTATGCATTCAACCTCAAAAGGAAAATCCTTACTTACTATCCACATGCAAAAATGTATAGCATACACAAATCTAGTCTAGACCAAATGCATATGTCTTTGAAACTTCGTATAATGTGATGACAAGTGGGTAGAATGTGATATGTCTTTTGTAACTGCGAATCTTAACAGTGCATTGGTGAGTTATTTAGCGGAAACACCATAATTATGTTGTAATTAGCGCATTGGTAAAGCAAAACCATTTTAGGCAAGCTAATGCAGTAATGAATCAGCGTAAAATAAACATGATTTTGACACCATTTGTGTAATTTATGGAAAGACAATTGTTTTTCACAAACATAGTTAAGAAATCGTTGGAATTGTTGCCCTGTGAATGTTATTGAACTAAACCTATTTTGCCAATGTTAGATTCACTACAAGAGATGCCCATCTTACATGCAAACATGATACAAGTTATATAGCAACTTTGAGCCAGGCAATGTTTCAAATAAAATTCTTATTTCGCCATTCGGTTTGAACCAAAGTCGTCAATTTTATAGTGGGCGTGGTTATGTGCTGTTTGAAGGGAAAACATATCGACGAAAACATGTACAATGTTAAAAGAGCATGGATATAAAATATCTTTGATACAACGTTTGTCACAAAAAGGGTATTTTGGGATCGCTTGTGTGTCTTAAGATATTCTAAAACGTCAAAAAGTGAGGTCTGAAATATTCGTACCCGTAGGTTACGTGGTATTCAGGACAGATCCACTAATAAAGTAATATTGCAAACTTCTTGTAGTTCTTCATTACAATCAATAAGTTCATGCTTTCCGAACTATTGAAAATTGCTGTTTACTTGCTCGAATACAAAAAACAACAACAACAACATTGTAAGCATCTTACACACTTCGGCTTCAGGACAAAATATAACAAAATGCAATATACAAATTACAAAAAACAACCATAATGGCGGACAAAGGTCTATGAAGATGTATAAACTACCGTGGAACGATACTTAGAATACATATTGCACAATCTATCGAGACAATATATATCATTTAGCAATGACACTTTCATTAATGCACCAATGTAGATAAAGCAGTGATACATTATTATTATTATTATGGATGATCATCCCTCAATGTAAAATATACCATCGTGTTAAAGACAATCTGATTTGGTGCTAAACATCACGATTACGGTTAATTGAGAAAGTGAAACTTGCTTATTAGTATTCGTGAATGGAATTCCAGTTAATCGAATACGCATTTTTTCAATGTATCGTCTATATCGATCAGTTACGACATTTTGTAAGACATTGGTAATACAGTGATACAGACTAGGTTAATGGGCCTGTCTGTGGTAATAATTGGATATACTATTGACAAATGAGGTAACTTACTTTCTAAGGAAACGAAACACACTTTAAGCATTAAACGTCAAGTTAAACAGCAATTTCCAATAATACTTATAAGTGTAATACATCATTTTTCAAAGCTGATAACCGACTAGATCTTCATTTCAGCTCCTTAATATTGACTTTCGATGTTAGTTTGGTGCATTGGTGATACTGCACAGGGTTGGTTTAAAACTATCGTATCCTAATCTTTCTTAGATAAATACTCTCCTCATAACAATGTCCTATAGTTGATGTGGTATTTAATTTTGGTTATATCCGACATTAGAGGGATTCAAAGGCTAGAGACACAATTTTAAATATAAGAGTCATTGACTTCTACCATTTCAAACTGCGCAGTGAAATCGGACACACGTTGTCAACCTTGAGTAATGAGGAATGTTCTTCGCTAGTGTCTGCTGAATGTTGTTGTTCTTGTCCGATATTTTACTTTAGTTTGTACGGGGAATACTTGTATTATGTTTTCATTGAATGGAAAGTCTAATGTATCAAAATAAACTAAACATTTAATATATTTTTGCACATCGCAAAAGACTGACGAGCAAGAAATACAAGAGCTCACCAGACAGAAGGTATACAAGAATGATTACAAAAATAACATTGACAAAAACGGTTATGGTTGTATATGTGTCTTTCTAAGTTTCTATAGAATCTGATTAAAGTTACAGACAAGTATATTCAAGTTAGATTGCAATGAAAATTACGCCACAAACGACAGCGACAAAATGTAGCTGAGTTTAAATTGAAAAATATTGCCAGGAAAAACAGTTCGGTCCCCTGTTAACCTCATCAGACAAAACTACTGCTAAAGTAGTTCCAATCAGTGGAATTCGTTTCGCAATCAAGCAAACTATATTAGTTTAGTATGTATGGACCTAATTTCGATGGATAGGAGTACTTTTTTTATTTTTTAACCAATTGCTTTGATATTTCGCATATTTAGTAGTGGAATTTATGTATAGAAAAATAGTTTTTTAAATGTCTGATTAGCTCACTGCTATGAAAAAAGACCTAATAATTGTGGAACACCCCACGTAATTAATCAGGTTTGGTTGAAATGTCTTTGTAGCTAGTTTAATTTCCTTTTAAACTTCCAGACATGTCGGAGTAAGATTGAATGTCAAGAGAAAATGTAATTGCTCGATCATTCATATCATCTGGGTTAGGCAATTTATTTCGAACCAATTTAGTTCTTCAAGAAAATGAGAACGCTCTCGTTTGGTTAAAATATAGATCTTAGTGTACATTGACAAAAAAGTCGCAATATTTGAAATAATTGGTACTTGAGAGTTATATCAGTCATTCATCATTAGCTACTTCACGTATGTGACACACTTAGCCGTAATATCATAACCTTATGTGTTGATCAGTGATGCTTTTAGTAACATTTGGATAATTAAAAAGTATAAAAGGACTTACCAAATTCATAAAGCAGTTGCTCTCCACATATATGAAAACATACAATATATTACAGTACAGAATGATAACTTGTAATGACATACCCTATATTACGTGAAAGGTGGAGAAATAAAACATATGATCTACTATTCCGTTATTTGTTATTTAAGGAGACAACGGGTAGGTTTAAGTCTAAATATTTAGGTTAAACATGTCCTTGACTTGTATATTGGACTGTATATTTATATAGTCGATCCGTTATTTGATCTGTTTGGAGCCTTATCCTGCTTACAGCACATGATTTAATTTCTTATACTGCATAATTCGCCTAGGATATACTGGATACGAAATATACACAAATAAATACACACGTGAATATTAGATCCATCTTTAGTTAAATGTGAAGAGGAACATCAAATTAACACAGGTACATGTAAGTACAGTTCGCTCTCCCGATGATTTTAAATTGGAAAGTCAACGCTAACATTGTAATTGGAAACTGGCAATATGCGCAGTTTTATTTGGTGGCAACGTTTGTTATGCAGAGCTCTAAAGGATTGGTCTCTGTCAGTATCCCAATTTCCTCCAAGTTTATGATGATTATCTAAATTACTACAGTCAATAATCCACTTATTGGTTCGTTACATACACCACTTTTTAAATAACTTAAAACTTCTTATTAAAGAAATAAACCGGAATTACCTTGTCTGCTACGAATAAAGAAATAGTTACCCTTTAATTTTTCGGTAGTTCAAACGCGGTTGCCCACGTAATTCTCTTTTTTAACATCGAATGCTTATCATAATCCCTCTCTTTACTGGAATCACATTTTTGTAGCGCTTTTCAGGAATACGTTTTTGACGACGGTTGCTAGGAAAGCGAGATGATAAACATTTTTTCTGTGTTCCAAACCCCAAAATATGGGACCCGCTGTACATTGGTGGCATTTTTGTGTTCAGTTATGTGACATGGTTTGAAATTAAAAGTGAAAACTATCATGCAGTGTCGTTTAAACCTGCGCGTATGGCTATGTTACTCGATTTGCAAGAAAATCTCCTATTGTATAGCTGGTTTTGTTACCTAGGTTTTTGCAGGTTACTTGCTTCCATGGCTAAGGTATTGTCTGTAACATGTGACGAAGTGGTCAGTTGCTTATGAATTAAGATAACGGATAAGTATAGTGTGATAGTTAATACCAGAGAAACAAATTTTGTCAACTGGCCATTGTATGTGACCAAATAATACTTGGAATTTGACGTTGAAGACACGACAATACATATTAACTAGCCAATGAACTAAATAAATTTACTATAACCTAGTCTAACGACTGTAGTAACGACAACCATCGGAACAAATTTCATGATTAATTCCGTTGCAGTGCATGCGTGTCAATCTCTTGTCCTCATTTCTACTAAAAGCAATTATTCGATCAGTCACGTAAGCTGTAATTGTCAATCCACATTACCTCTGTCTGAGGAATTGACCAGTCATTACAATGACAATACTATATATACTCAGTATGGCACCATTTATTTTACGGCGTGTATGATATCGGCGAACATATTCCCGTATTTCACTGATCAATGACGGTAAACTCAAAATGAGGCGAAAGAGGTTCTGTGCTTAAAACCTTAACCTAGTCTGGTTTATATTTTACATTAACGACAACCCTCCAAACTAATTGCATGATTTATTCCAAATGAATGAAGTCAATGCGTGTCAATCTAATGTCCACATTTCTACTAAAAGTAATTATTCAATCAGTCACGTAAGCTGTAATTGTATGTCCAAATTGCCTATGTATGAGAATTGACCAGTCGTAATGATAGCAATACACTATACGAGCGTATTACTCGGGAAGAAATATGCGGTTCACAGAAATGATCAATGAGTACTAACAAAACGCATGTCATTTGGACGTTTGATAAATTACCAAAGACAAATTTAGTGGCACCATACTTTTTACGGAGTTTATGATATCTGCTAATATATTCCCGTATTTCACTGGCCATTCAATTTTCTCATAAAACAGATTGAATGTTCATTCAGCTGATAAAATGGACATTAACGATTTCTCACCAATTTCTTACGTTTAATTCGTTCGTACTTCTCATTCCCAGTATAGGTTGAATTGTGACTTAAGGACATAGGTAATGTTATAGACGTTGTTTACAATACACACGTGTCGGTCACTGGAAACATTGAAAACAACCATCTTGAACATATCATATTCATTACCAAAAACAATCTAACTCGACGCGTACCAATTAGGTTACATTGACATTTATCATACAGTATATTTTGCCCTCACCTTATTATACAGGAGAAATACATACGTAAATACGAAAGATATGATTAAGACATAATATGTTGCGATTTTCCCGACCTAAAACTTATATTTAAATGTCATAAAAATGAAATGGATGAAAAATATAACAGGGTACCACAGTCTTACTGTTAGAGATATTACCCGCATTTTGTTAAAATATGAATACGCGAAAACGTCAGACCAGAAACTATGTAGATTATCATAGTACTACACAATAGACCGCAGTCGAATTGCACTTTATAATTTTCTGTTCGTTTCCAGATAAAAAAAACACCAGACAAATTTCTTGATATTTTGAGTTTCTGTTTATTGAAATCCTTTACGAAGGGGCAATAATAAGCTTTATCACACACCTTTGCATATTCAATGCAACAACACGAAGGGGTGTACAGTGATAGTCACATCGTTAAGTACAGTGAAAATGAAGTCATTTAGCATTTTTACATATTTTCTTCGAAATGAGTATATGGAACTTATGAATAGTAGGGCGATAACCAAAGCCACGTTGTGCTAATACGACCCTAAAAGTCACAAGCGCTATCACCTCACTGTCTGGTCACTTACTGGGTCCGTATGACACCCCCAAGGTTTAATATTTATTCAATCCATTAATCAACCCAAAATAGACCAAAATTGCAGGCATTTTATCACAATACAGACAGACAAAAACACGGAAGAAATTGTAAAAGGGACAATTACGTTTACTTCAAATAACTCTACTTAGTCTAATAAATGAACGGACAGACTTGCCTTGGGGAAAATTTTCGGCAAAAGCATTTCAATTGTATTTGAGTATTCATGTTGCCAACATAGCACCTCTAATTATTTTATAAGATTCATCGTTCACTTCACTATTTTATCTATTTGTTTTACATTTGTAATTGAATTGCTAAGCGGTAATAAATGGATCTTACGGATTTGATCACCTCTACCACGCCAGAGCATATAACATTCGTAAAAATTTGACTCTTTACAAATTTTGTAGACGTATCTAAATCTAGAAATGGTTTACTTGTTCATTAATATTGCGTATCGGCCAATATTGTGTTTAAAGTACCGTATATAGTTTACCCTAGTCCTATGTATAAGTTTGTTATCAAGAAAATATAGAGAGCCGACACTGAGAGTGTTCCGAGAAAGCGTATTTATGATGGAACATTCGCTTCACTACCGTCGTCAATATTTGAAACGGCCTCACTAAACATGTGCGACATACATCACCACCAGAGCGGCGTTAACCATTCATCATTCATTGCACCTGGCTAGTGAACTGTGGGTCTAAATAAATTGTAATGTTACTGTGTGTTCTAACAAATAGTTAATAACGCGCCTTTGCTTATGTGCGAGGGATGTTCACCAAGAATGTCGTTACTTGTGCGAACATTAAAAGACAAAATCATCTGTGACCAGGGCCCCAGCTTTTATACTATAAATCTGTGATGAATCTGTCTTAACGTATAGTTTCTTAAAACAGTCATAACTCTTACCTCCTAATAACTGATCATTGTCAACAAAGTATAGTTGTATGAGCTATTTACGACCACAACGTCTAGAAAGATTTATGTACACGAATGGGTTTTCTGAAAAAAGATAAAAGAGTGAAATCAAATCCACATGACACGTTTGGGTACCGTAACAAAAGTTTAATAGCGGCATATGCTTTTTAGTTTGTTGCTTCTCGTACAAGTATATATGTATATAGTACCACGAAGGTCCAATAATCGGACCATTCTGGACAGTTTGGTATATGTCGTCTCACATAGGAGTAACATATTCGAGAGCTGACATCAGAAATTCGGACGGGGATAACAAAATGACATAAAGTTTCATATATAAAGATATGCCACGATAATAGCCTCAAGTGACCAAACAAGGTTTTTCTACGAAGGATCGGATAACCTTAGATGCGACGCTTAATCAGACAAAAACAGATAACAAAGCTTTGCATATATAACGAGAACTACGTGAAATGACACGTACTTTGTTATATCTAAAAAAAGTATTTCATAAAGCAGCTGCTCTCCACTTATATGGAAACATACAGTATATACAGTGCGAAGCCTTGAAATGGCTTAGCCCTATATAGACTAATATTACGTGAAAGGTGAAGAAATGAAAACTATATTATCTACAGTTTCGTTGTTGGTAAATTAGGTGCACAACGGGTGAGTTTAAGTCTAAATATCTAGGTTATACGCTCTTGACTTGAACATTGAGCAGTATATTTCATGAAGTCGAGTCCTTTATTTGATCAGTTTAGAGCTTAGTGCATTAAATGAATTATGTTGATATACTGCATCCTACGTCAAAGATATACGAAACATACAGAATTTAACACATAGGTGTATATTAGATTCATTGCTAGTTATATGTGTTCAGGAACAGCAAATTAAAACCAGTACAAGTAATTACAAGAAAGTTGTTAGTTGCTTATAAATTAAGATAGAAAATTGGTATAGTTTGATAGTTAATACCAGAGAAACAGATTTTGTCAACTGACAACTGTGTGTGACCCAATAATATTTAAAAATTGCCGTTTAAGACTCGACAATCGTGTCACGCAATAACATATTAATAAGCCAATGAACTAAAGAATTTAACCATAAACTAGTATAACGACTGTATTTACCCCGAAGCACCCTTATGATTAATTCCATTTCAGTACACGTGTGCCAATCTTTTGCCCTCAATTCTACTAAAAGCAATTATTCTATCAGTCACGTTAGATGTAATTGTATGTCTTAATAACCTCTGTGTGAGGAATTGACCAGTCATTACAATGACAATACAATATTTACTGGGAAAACATATGTGGTTCACAGTGAATATCAATATCTACTAACAAAACGCATGTCATTTGGACGTTTGATAAATTACCGAATACGCATTTAGTGGATCCATACTTTTTACGGCGTGTATGATATTGGTGAATATATAACCGTATTTCACTGGTCACCTAATTGTCTCAAAAAGTAGATTTAATGTTCACTCAGCTGTATACAATGGACATCAAATATTTCTCGCCAATATTTTACGTTTAGTGCGTTCGTACTCCGCATTAACATTATAAGTTGGAATCTGTCTATAGGACATAGCCAATGTTGTAGATGCTGTTTGCAAAACACGCCCGTCGGTCGCTGGAAACATGAAAAACACCCATCTCGAACATTTCTTATTCAGCACAAAAATCTGTCTAAGCCCAACGCGTACCAATTAGATTACATTGCAATTATTATACAGTACAATTTGCCCTAACGTAAGGGACATTAATTGCAGATATAAATTTTATTAAAAACGAAACATTGACTAGATACTAGGAATAAGTTTTAAAAGATTACAATTTTCCCGACCTAAAAAGTATATTTAAATGTCAGAAACTGTAATGGATTTAAACTATAATTAAACAGGATGACACTTACTGACACTTAGAAATATTACCCGCATTTTGTGAAAATATAAATTTGCGAAAAGGTCCGATCAGGGACTAGGTAGATAATTATTGTACTACTCTAAAGACCGAAGTCTAAATGCAATTTGTGATTGTATGACCGTTTTAATATAAAACACCCGACCTTTTTGATACTTTGACCTTTGTTTGTTGAAATCCTTTACGACGGGGCAATGATAAGCTTTTTCAAACACCTTTGCGCTGCTCAGTGCAATAATACCACGTGATACACTGTGCTAGTAACATCATTAAGCACACTGATACTGTAAAGTACAAACGAAGTCATTCGATGTTTTTACAATCAACTTCGAAATCAAAAGCACTATCAGCTCAAGTGTTGACATTTTCTGCATCCATATGACATCCTTAAGGTCTAATATCCATTCAGTCAATCCATTAATCAACCCAAAATAGACCAAAATTGCAGGCATTATCTCACAATACAGACAGACAAAAAACGGAATAAATTGCCAAGGGACAAGTATGTTTACTTAAGGATAACTATACTAAGCCTAGTTAATAAACAGACCGACTTGCATTTCGGATTTTCAGATTCACCGTTCGTTCCACTAGTTCACCCAAAAGTGTTATAGATTTGTTAAAATTCAGCGGAATTAGTATGTCAAGCGGTAATTATTTAGTAGTGGCACATTATCAAGCATTTGATCACTTCTAGCAGGCCAGAGCATAGTGCATTCGCAAAAATTTTACCCATTACTTTGCCAATACTTCTTGAAATAGCAAGCACTTTGTGAATTCTAATTTGATACACAATGGTTGATTATGTACCTGAATTCATGATGCATGCAAATGAGACTTTGAACTAAGCTTTGTTCTGAACAAACGCCATCACATACATCATGTCACAAAAACATTGCACTTTGTAAAGAGTATTAATAACTTTCAGCGACGATGAAAGAGACTATTGTAAATATGCAAACGGCGAGCATGAATTTGTGATGAAAGGAAATATCTGCTGCCATTTTTTAGCTGAGGATTAAAAGCTTCACGGTCGGTATAATCAATTCGCCCACATTGTATCCATTGTTCGTCAAAAAGCAATTCCTTACTATCCACATATAGTATTCACAATTCTAGTCTAAAACAAATGAACACAGTCTTTGAAACTTCGTATAAAGTGCTGACAAGTAGGTAGAATGTGTATTGTCCTTTGTAACTGCGAATCTTAGCGCGTTGATGAGTTAATTAGCGATAATTGCAAAATTACATTGTAATTAACGCTTTGGTAAAGTAGAAGCCTTTTATGCTACCAAATGAAATGGCCTTACAGCGTAACATAAACATAATTTTGACATCAAGGGTGTTATTTGTTGAAAGAAAAATATTTTGCTACAGCATTTCTTTAAATTGCATGGAGTTGTTGTCCTGTGAATATTGTTGAACATTACAGTTTTGATATCCACTGCAAAAGGTGTCTCACTTATATATACACTTTTTCATGCAGACACGATACAAATAAGATTTCACATTTAAACCGTAATGTGCCAGGTAGAATATAGTGTTTGAAATTTTGTTTGAACCCAGTTCAACAATTTTGTAGACGACGTGGTTATTAGCTAATGAAGGAAAACACCCTGTCGGAATCATACAAAAAAGTGCTAAAAGAATATGGATTTACCATTTTACCATTTCTTTGGTGACATATATCGTTATAAGAAGGGTTTTTGTGTTCTCTTTGCTCGTATTAGTGACAAAAACATATATTAATCAACATAAGGACCATCCTTGGTACACCGCAACACTTACGACTGACAAAAATATGTTATCGTTTTAAAGGCAATCTTAATTGATGTTAAAACATCGCTTCCTTGGTAGTGTGTAACGCAAGAAATTACTTGCATTGAGTATTCTTGAAATGTGATACCTCAAAATTAATGCTTCTTTGTGGTTCCTTTGCTCCACTCAATTTTGCTAGGATCTTTTTTAATATTGCACGATTACGGTTTGCGAAATTGGAACTATTGGAAGTATTTCTGAATGGAATTCCAGTTTATCTAATACGTATTTTATAATGTATCGTCTGCATCGATCTTATCGGTAATACAGGGATATAGACTAGGTTAACGGGCCTGTCTGTAGAAATAATTGAATATAATATTGCCAAATGAGGTAACTTACTTTCTAAGAAAACGAAACACACATTAAGCATCAAACACCAAGTTTCAAGAATACTTATAAAGTGAAAAACCTGATTTTTCAAAGCTAATGACTGATTACATCTTCATTTTAGCTTCTAAATATGGACTTTCGATGTTTTTTTGGTGGATTGGTGATATTACACAAGGTTGGTTTCAAAGCTACTAGAATCATGGCATATTTGTCCTAATTCTACTTAGACTTCGTATATACTCTTCTCATAATCCTATGGTTGATGTCTTAGCGGAAAAAACCTTCTAAACTTAACTTTAACTTTTATTAACAATAACATGAGTCTGGGATTAACGTTATTATTGATATCACTGATTGTCTCTTTATTTGCACCTTTTAACTTTCCAGGAATAGTAACACACTTGGTGGATTGGTCAGTCACGTGAGACTGGGAGTGTGAAGCGTTTGGTCCCTTAGACTGGTAAGTTATGTGTCCAGTGTCATGTACAGTGTACTGTTATTGTTGTATTTTATTATGTATGTGCATTCTGTTAGTCATTATTATGTGGAAGTGCTAATGTGAAAGACTGTGTAGCCATGCACTTTGATTCATGAACTGTGTTGTGACAGATAATTATTTCAGGACTTTTATGTGATTATTCCTGCAACTTATGTGTGTTTATTATTTGTCTATTGCAGGACGCATTGTTCCTCTACATTTTCATCTACATTTCATCTATATTGGATTGACGTATTTTTATTGTTACATAGACGACATTAAATATCATCCGAACCTTGACGTTGTTTGTTGGTCATCCTAGCGTATAGTATAGTACACAAGTAGTTACCCACAACCCCAGCGACTAGAGGAGGGCCTGGGTACAATATTACATGTATGTTATGGTTAAATTTCACATTCCAGTGATTAAAAGGCTAGTGACAAAGTTCTAACTATAAGAGTCATTGACTAACACCATTTCAAACTGCGTATTGAAGTCGGAAACATGTTGCCAAACTTGAGAAATGAGGAATGTTCTTTGTTAGTGTCTGCTGAATGTTGTTGTTCTTGTCTGATATGTTGCTTTAACGTGTACTGGCAATATATGTATAATTATCCGTCGAATGAAATTCTCGTATATTTATATCAACTAAATATTAAATAATATATTTGCCATATCGCAAAAGACTGACGAGCGAGAAATAAAAAAAACTCATCAGACAGAGGGCATAAAAGAATGATTATAAATATAACATTGACAAAACAAGCGTATGTTTGTATTTTTTCCATTCTATAGAAGCAAATAAAGTTACAGACAAGTATATTCAAGTTATGAAAGCTACACCATTACCGACCATGACCACATATAGTAGGTGAAATTATTTCCAGGAAAATAAGTTCTTTCCCCTGTTAACCTCGTAAGACTAGAATACTGCTAAAGTAGTTCCAGGTAGTGGAATTCGTTTCGCAATCAACCAAATTATATATGTTAACTATTATAATATGTATGGATCTCATTTGGATGGATAGGAGTAGATATTGAAACTGACATTTAAATTTCAAATAGAGCAGTTTGGTTTAATTCACTAAGCCTTTCCAATTATTTATGGTGGTATTCTCCATTATGCGTTTTCGTTTTGTTGTTTTCGTTTGTTTGGACGTGCTTCTTAGTATTGCAATGTAATTCGTGAAGGGTGTTACCTTAATCATCGTAAACGATGGTCATATGTATTGGGCATTATACTTTCCGTGCCATTGTAAACAAGCAAATGCATTATAAGTTATAACGTATTGATATTAAAAGCCAGAAGACCACAAAGCATTAGTTTATTTTTGATAAATATTTCATTAATTAAATTACTAATTAATCAGAATTTTTAGAATGTCGTTTTATCTATTTTAAGTTTCTTTAAAGCTTCAAGTCATGCGGGGGTACTAAGTAAGATTTAATGTTACGAGAAAATGTAATTGCTCGATCATCCGTATTGTCTTGGTTGAGCAATTTATTTCGAATCAATCTAGTTCTTTAAGAAAATGAGAACGCTGTCATTTGGTAAAAAACTTAAAATATTGATCGTAGCGGTATTGAACATTGAACAAATGTCTCAATATTTCAAATGATTGATACTGGAAAATTATGTCAGTCTTTGGACATTCCGTGTAATGTAAGATGAAATTCGATACTTCAAGTTAGGTTCCGTTCACAGGTGTGACACACTTAATCGTAATATCGAATACCAAATACCTAAGTGTATGATCAGTGCTTTTCAATGCGTACTTTCAGTATAAGTAAGTTGGAGAATTAAACGTATAAAAGGACACACCATATCGATAAAGCAGCTGCTCTCCACAACTTCGGAAACATACAATATATTACAATGCGAAGCTTTAAAGGTCAAATACGAAAGAATTTCATAATTTAACTATAGTAACACATTTACATAGATATATATCATATAAAAGACATGGCGTACTTTTAATCCACATAATTGCAATATTGTAGATGGTTTTTAACGATAAAGTTGACGATAACAAAATTACCAGGTAAATCCAACCTGGTTGTCTCCCTTGATTTTTAGACCGTGTGACGTCATTTTGGACATATGTGGAACTGTTCCTCTTCAGTTTAACTAAATTTGAATGGGTCCTGTCGAGTTTTTATCGGATTAAATTCATGAACAAAGACGGAAATTACTATAATGTGGTATGTTCTAAGCATTGTATGTGTTGTCATTGCAATCACATTTAAATTCCCTTCAATATTTAAGAAACAAAACAACGACCGCATACCGATATGGACATTACTGACTTCAACTGCTGGGCGAGTTATACATTACAAACGCAGCGCTACAGGGGGTCTACATATCACGCTGTTTATACACGTTACACGTGTACATCGGTGATTGATTTTGAATATATATAGCTGTCACTATTTTGTTTATTTATGTGTTAGGTTTTGTAACAGACCATAAGTAAAGCATTCCGTATGAGGAAAAAAATTATGTTCGCAAGAAATGGCGTTAGCTGCGTATTTGTAGTACACACGAAACGGACGCGTAGTTGACAGTTTCTGTCGTTAATTGTAAAGAATTTATAAATTAACAATAATTAAGTTACTGAATTCCTAAATTGAGAAATGAACATTATAATTCAAGACAGGAAATTATTGACGAAAAATTGTCAAAGGAAAATTTGAAAACAAGTCTGTAGATAACCGGTAAAGTTAGAGACATTGTCCAAAGTTCTTGGATGCCGAGTTAATCCCTTCATTTTCAATTATGGATAAAAATCAAACGAGAGTTAGCATTAACTAAATCGTTTGGTATTTTTTTTCAACATTACATACTGCACCAGTCAGTTCCATCATCGCCCTAAACCCTCGGGGATAGACGGAGAGACGGTCGTGTTTTTACCTTCCCGCTTTCCGCCGCATGGCTGGTGAAATGTTGGGATTTTTTCAGCGAACCAATACCCTTGGCCTAGGTGCGCTATTTAGTTGTCAGGGACCGGGAAAAATACCGGAGATTTTCCCATCAGCTGTCACCCGCAGGCCGAGGAAGGCGGATGACGACCCATAAGCCAAACCCCGGGAGTGGGGTACCGTGGATGCTACTGACAGGTGCATAACAATGACACGTTAGAACAAGTGCGCCGAAAATTAAGTAATTTGGAAATGTAAACTCACGCATTTCCAACACAATAATCGGCGTAAAGATCTTTTCAATATTGTTGGTATGCATATGTAAAAAGTTATATGCAGTAACATCTGATTTATTGGGAAGGACAAAGGACAATCCACTCCCATTTCACACAAGTGCAGTATCTTTGGCAAATGAGTTCCTACGATTTTTTGCTGATAAAATTATCAAGCTGAGAAATGATCTTGATAACGTACCATCTGAAATATCCAGCAATGGTACTTCTAACGGCTCAAATCTACCTGTGATTAGAAAAACATTTACTGAATTCAAATCACTGTCTGAAAATGATATCATGAAACTTATACATGCATCAAAATCTACAACCTGTGAACTTGATGTAATTCCTACTACGAAATTAAAGGAGTTTTCTTCTCAATTTGCTCCCATAGTGACAGAAATAGTAAATCGCTCATTGCTATCTGGTGTGTTTCCTGATGGGTGGAAAAGTGCTGTGATTAAACCCTTGTTAAAAAAGAAAGGGCTGCCGCTTGAACTGAAAAACTATCGTCCGGTGTCAAATTTAACATTTCTCTCCAAGATTCTTGAAAAAGCTGCATTAAACCAAATCACCAAGCATATTGAAGATAACAATCTCCTTCCAGTTTACCAAAGTGCATATAGAAAATACTATGGGGTGGAAACGGCTATGGTCAAAATGTATAATGATCTTTTGGAAACCGTAGATAAAAACCAGGTTACAATCGTAGTCATGATCGACTTAAGTGCAGCGTTCGATACCATTGATATCCCAATATTGATTAAAATCCTACAAGATGAATTTGGTATTCATAATACTCCACTAGAATGGATTGAATCCTATCTCACAAACAGAACAATGAAAGTCTTAGTTGAACAGTCAGCATCAGAGACTGAACCATTGAGGTTTGGTGTTCCACAGGGTTCTTGTGCTGGACCAGTGATATTTACTCTCTATATATCGGCTCTCAATCGGATTGTCCAGAAGTATCCAGCCGATCTCTATGGATACGCAGATGACCATAAGATTGCTTTTAAATTACAATCAGGAAATTCTCAGGAAGAGACAACTGTTATTCAACAACTTAACAGCTGCCTCATTGATATCATTCAATGGATGACAACATTCAAACTGAAAATGAATCAGTCTAAAACTGAAATAATCATGTATGGAACCAGACAACAGTTAGCTAAATTGAACATCACAAGTGTCAATGTTGGTGGGTGTGATGTAAAATGTGTGAATCAGGTTAGAGATCTTGGTGTAATCATGACCAATACACTTAACTTTGACTGCCACATTCAGAAAAAATGCCAGATAGCTCATGTGCAGCTACGGAATCTTCAAGCTATACGTAAACATCTCACACAAAAGTCTACTGAAACATTAGTGCATGGACTGGTTCATTCCCATATTGACTTCTGCAATGCCTTATTCACTGAAATTCCAGCCTATCAGATGAAAAAATTACAGCGAGTCCAAAATCATGCCGCAAGAGTTGTCATGAATGTTTCTTATGACAAATCCAGTGCAGATCTACTGACAGAATTACACTGGCTTCCAGTTAAGGCCAGGGTAATGTTCAAAGTTCTGGTAATCTTATTCCGTGTCATCATGGGTACAGCTCCATCGTATCTAAAGACATTGTTTGATCCTATTCGGCAAGGGTACAGACTACGATCACAAAATGACACTAACTTTCACATCCCTAGACGGCGAACAAAATTAGCAGACAGATCTATAGCCGTCACTGGTCCAAAATGGTGGAACGATCTACCAAACTATCTCAAAGACATCAAAAGTGAAACTAGGTTCAAAGCACATTTGAAAACTTATTTGTTTAGAAAGTTTCATCGGCAATGAGTGTGCTCTTTATCATATGACTAAATCTAGTTTCTAGAATCCAGGTTTTAAACTGAATGTTTTAAGTGAATGTATATTAGTGTAAAGCGCAATAGAATATGATTTCATAATTTTTGCGCTATACAAATGACATGTATTTGTATTTATTTGTATTGTAATAAAAGCATGGTTTCTTTGAATGACACCTCGCTCATGGTAAAATTTATTAACTATATCCTGTGTCATTGAAAAGTGACAGTATTATAGTTCGATGCTTATACAGAAGTTTAAGCATATTTTTTTTAACTTTTTGAAGCTTTCCATTAATACACCAGAAAACATAATAGAGTTTACACGAATCCTTGTCATTTTCAAAAAGTTTCACATTGATAAACAAAAACTTTGTTTATTACGCACATTCATTGAAGATATTTTTACGCACTTGCTCAACTGACCATAATTAATACTTACATTTCAATTCGTGGCGTAAGTTTGATTGGCTAATACAAATTGGTTTGTAATAAACTCGCCACGCCCCCTTGCACCTGCATGACCTATGACAGGCCAGACAGGACAAGAGCTTGATACCGTGTGATCTATATATTATTTAAACATAAAATAGACCGCCTGCTTTTGGCGGCCTATAGTGCAGTGTCATGTATGTGTCGGCCTTTTACTGATGGTTCGTCTTTTAATGTAAGCCGGTCTAAATTGTAGGATCAAAATGTCTGACCGTGCGTTGATATTAATTTATACAGAAAAAATAGGCACGTGTTTGAACTCTCAGACAAGTATTATTTTGTGATTTGTAACAAGAATTCAGTTATATTACGGAAGCAGATTACCAAAAGTGGAGTTCGCTACATACATGTATCTTGTTTGTATTTTGTGAAATCCACGATGCTCGCACTGGGTAAGGACACGCCACGTTTTGACATATTTTTAAAAATATTTTAAACAATACTGTACATGTATACGAGCCCATGCGTTGTTCCATACAGTATTCTACACAACAACATACAAAGAATAAATCTTTAATATCGCTCTATATTTTTTATGTAATATATATCCTGCGTTCTATTTCGGATAGTCTGACGGTATTTTTTAATAATTACCCATAAAGCAAAACGATACACAATTTAAACACGAATTTTTAAAATCTATATCATAGGCATATGATTTCAACTGTGCGTAACTATTTTTTCCGTTATGTATTTTCTTGTTAGGGTGCGTAACGGGAGATGGATATGTTGATCTAGGTTCTTGCTAGGAAGAATCATTAGTTTACACACAGTTGAATTCCAATGCCAATGATCAATATCGTTTTAGAAAAAACGCAATTTATCGTTCCATACTAAATTAATGAAACGTTTACCGAGTTGTAAACATTTTATATCTGGTATAATACACTGTTCTTTTTTGCCTTTTGATTGACAAAAATATATTATTAATACTTGGCCCATTACAACAACCTTCCTATAACTTGCGTAATGTACACGCGTCTCCAGCCTGGGTACTGTTTTATCAACGGACTTACGGAAATCGTAAACTTACGTTCATATTTAAATTCTGTACATTTCTTTAGCTACAGCGCATTGGGGAAATAAATTGCTTGTAGACATTCATTAACTGAATATTGATAGTACTGTAGCTCCATTTATCACGCGTTATAGTTGTAAAAGTATTACAAAACATTAAATTTGACCGTAAGTTTAAGATTTGCGTAAATGCTTTGATAAAACAGTGCCCAGTTGCATTGACCGTAAACTTATCTATGTACACATACCGATTAAGTTAGGGCAGCCCTAACCTAGTTAGGGCAGCCCTAACCTCAGCCCTAACCAGCCCTAACCTGGTTAGGGCAGCCCTAACTTCAGCCCTAACCAGGTTAGGGCAGCCCTTACCTCAGCCCTAACCAGGTTAGGGCAGCCCTAACTTCAGCTCTAACCAGGTTTGGGCAGCCCTAACTTTAGATGGTATTTTAGACCCTCTCCGTACGCGTGAAATTATACCTGATTTAAGTTAGACCTGCCCTAACCAGCCCTAACTTATCGGATATATCGACTTTAACTCGTACCAGTCACGCGAAAAACTCAATCCAATCAAAAGCGCCGTTATATACGGGTAAGCTTGAAACTTAGGGCTGAAGTTAGGGCTGCCCTAACCTGGTTAGGGCTGAAGTTAGGGCTGCCCTAACCAGGTTAGATCTGATCTTATTAAAGACCCCAAATGTACGCCGCAGCATGATAGCAGCAGGAGATGCCTATCATTGTTTATCTAGGGTCATAAAACACAGCATCTGCTCAACAGGAGATCATTATCATTGTATATCTAGGGTCATAAAACTGGTCAGAGATCAGTACTCTACTGAATTCCAAACATATTCTTATGTATGTATGTATACAATAGAAAGAATCGGTTATATTATGCGTTTGTTTAATTTGTGTATTAAGATTATTTATAAGTATATTAAATACAGTTTTTATTAGTTTTAATTGCGGAAAATGCGACAAAAATGTGTAGAAGGCATTTTACCGGTGTATTGTTTATTTCACGGACACTAGATACACATTTAGTATAGATAAACCATGTTTTGTAGCCGTGACTAATTTATGCAGGCAGGTTGATTTGCTCTCAAATGGTAAGTATAGGGTACATATTAAGACTTAATTAGAATCGGCAATGATTTAACCAATATTCACAGGGGAGAATCACGTGACCGCTATAGTACATAACGTGTATACAATGGCGGACAAAATCGTCGACTCGAGGCAAAAAATGCAGGTATGTGCATAGTTACAGATTGAATCACAAATGCATAATAGGCGCAGAGTACCCGCATATCAAATCGATTAACTTTGATGTGTTTCGTTTCTCTGAATTGTGCTTCGTTTAGTCCTGAAACTCGACACAGTTTTTTAGCGTTTTAGTACATTTCGTATCCAAAACACTTTCGACTACGTATGCGGGTATTTTCAGCCCAAAACGCTGATTTTTGCAATGCTTGCTTTTAAATTATGATTGTCATATTATATGCATCGTTAGTGGTGACTTTAGGTAGGCTGCATTGCTCTGTAACAAAGTTAGACACACATTTGAAAATTAATACATTGCATGAACGAAACTTTACTAGTACATTACGTACACCAATGTGTTTCATGACAGTCACTGTGTAGTTTGTGCTATAAAACAACTGGTGAAATAAGTATTGTGTCTGAAAGTTGCTACAGCCGTTGCATTCTCACTAAGACGACGTAGTACGGTTTGATACATAAGCCGCCCATATTCTTCGTCATTTATGCCCGGTGTTTGATTTTACAATGTGTATGCAAATTATTGTACCACTGTTGAATAACAAAATTTTGAATTATATCATTGCATATTGCGCTAATGTGGCATTATTCAAGACACCAGTCAGTTATTGTTTCTCTTTTGGTTACCGTATATCTACACAAGAAGTGATTTAGTCGTCCCAAAGGCATAGATCGATACTATATTGAAATACCTATTTTCAGGAAACAGAAAGCTGCAATGTTCATGTGTTATCGTTGTGGAAAAACGTAACTGTATCACTATGAAAAGAGTCATGTCGGAAAGCACCACATCCATGTTGCGGGAAATTGTTTTTCAGTGTGTCTGAATACCAGGTTAGTAATTTAAGATTATTTGACTGCTCCTTAATATAAACTGCTTTTATATTGTTTGAACCGCCCTTTTTGTTTGATGGTTGTTAGTTAATACTCAGTTATCCATCGACAACTATCAAACAACTCTTATTAATAGTGGTGAAGTAGATCTAATGCTACATTTTTTAAGTATTGAATGTTTTGCCATGAGATTATGGGCAACTCATCAGCCATCAGACTCAATTCTGTGAAATAAAAAATATATACATGTACTACGTATTATGATCTCATAATGTCTTTGACTACATACTAGTATAATGATCTTGTTAATGATAGTGAATAATATTATGCTACCGTCAGTTACAACGCCATCAATAATTTAATGACTAATTATGTGTACAAGTATAATGTGGCGTCACTGAGGTCGGTGTATCGGACGGTGTATTGTGCTTTTCTAGGATATTTGTCAATAAATGATAAGACCAAAACTAATGCTAATAAGAAAAATGCACATTGGTGTTGTATGTAAGGTTCTGTGGTATTTGTAGATTGATCCTTTATGAAATTATATAATATGCTGATTTTTAATTTTGTGTTTTTGCTTATTTTAGGATTTCCAAAGACGATGAACCAAGGACGAAATTTGAGTTTGGTGATTCTGGGTACATGCTTGCCAGTGCATGGACTTTAAGCATACACCAACTACAGCATCAATCTCCAAAATGGGCATGTAATTATTGAGATAAAGTTTACAACCTCATATCTGCCTTGTTGGACCATCAAACATCTCTTAGAGGCGATAGAAAGTATTACTGCTCCTGGAAAACTATATATTTACAGTCAATGATTGAGTAAACATTGGAGAAGAACAGTGTTGCAAAACATCTAATGAGAGTGTGTTGGGATATTACCAGTTGCCTGTAATCTTAGTTAGTTACTAATAATTAGCTTGATTATTCACTATTACAAAAGAACTCCATACTTACAAAGCTGATTTATTACCCTATGGCATATACAGTGAAATTCCGCTTATAAGACTAGTCAAAAAGTGGTCAGATAAGCGAATCAGTCTTCATCGTCGGATACCCACGGTACACATTACGTACAACTTCATTTGGTACCGTGGGTTTTTTGACTGCCAAATTCTTGTTTCTCAACTCAAAGGGAAATAACTCTTCAAACCCTGTGTCCAATGAAATCGCTCCTTACAAACAGAATACTCTTCAATCGGAGATTTAACCTTGCGTCATTAGGGGGTTTTTGTTACGTTAAATAGATTTTCTTTCATGGGGCCGCCATTTTGGAGAATGAAACGAAGGCCGAATGTAACATGTAATTTCATTGGCTGAGCTTCCAAAGTGGAAATGCTTTGGAAACCAATGAAATTGCACCATTTATTTATAACGTTTACGATATTTTGCTAGCCAAATAACCCACGGTCGATGTATGAGTATAACGTAGTGCAGTCGAACGTGGGTATCCGACGATGATCACTGTCTTAAGAGTAGACCTTTTTTGTTCTTAATTTAATACTTAAGAACCACAATATTGCAAAAATCTACATGATTTCGAAATAGTTGAAGTGGTCCTATTAGCGGAACTTCACTGTATTTATCGTCCATTGTTACTGTATACACGTTACCATATTGAAAACGAGAAAGTCGAGCGTCAATAGTAGGCGGTGCTCTTGTTTATTATTACAGTACATGCCCAAATATAGTATGTTGAGGGTGTGATGCTTTCTCATGTCGTTCAGTTTGTGGGTAGATCAAATTGTAACACAATGGTCATTAAGTCAATGGTTTATATACGATCCCTTTATTGGCGACCCCTTTGAAGGTCAAGCTTGCTAAGACCTTTCACATAAAATAACAAATGGCTGAGTGGTTTCAAACATGATTTCCATATTTCTCATGTTATATTTTGTGCAATGATGTAAATTGTTTTACCAAATTTGTGATTAATATCTGTATTTTATAGCCAGTAAAGGCAAATGAATAAATAAAAATAATTTTAATTATTTCCTTTATTTTGTGTTTAATTATTCCTCTTTGATACATAAAACATCAACATTTCATTCTATGTCCGTTTTGGAAGTTGTCAACATCTTGACTTTATTACGTCTTGCTTTCTCCCAACGAACACCTAACGCCCCCATCTGCATAGAATATCGGTTGGTGGAAATTGGTCCATGTTTGTTGCTGTAACTACATACTCCTATTCTTTGTTCAGTGTAAAATGGTGATTTCTGAAAACAAAATGGATGTGCCCGCTAAAATCTTAAGCTGAAATTGTATAATGAGTTCATGTCAAACTAGGATTAAAGTATCTATGACGATTAACCAGATAACACATGGACTTATAGACATTGTAGCATACCAACACAAGTAGAAAACGTCACGTTCCAATTCTCGTAAGCCAGTATAATATGGCTGTCAAGTCGTCAATTGTAATGGATTGTTTATGGGAAATATAGGGGTTTACGTTGATACTAGTAAGTAGTGAGACAGTTTTGGATCGAATGATTATTTAAAGATGGTGAAAACGACTGCTTATTATCTCATATCTCTACAATATGTGTACAACGGCTTAACTATGTATAACAAACATCCTGTTGTCTTGTAACAATAATTTTTATAGCTTGATTTAACTAAAAATTACATTTCTGCATATCTGTAGTTGATATGTGACATAAGAAAGCAACCATAAACCTGAAAGTATACTTACTAATAATGCTAGTATATAAGATATGTCTTCTTGAAGAGTTGAAGATCAAAGGTCTTACACCTGCAACAAAAAAGAAACATAAATTGTGATAACACAATCATGAAACACATTGGTATACGTAATGTACTAGTAAAGTTTCGTTCATGCAATGTATTAATTTTCAAATGTGTGTCTAACTTTGTTACAGTGCAAGGCAGCCAACCCAAATACACCACGAACGATACATATAATATGACAATCATAATTTAAAAGCAAGCATTGCAAAAGAACAGTGTTTTGGGCTGAAAATACCCGCATAAGTAGTACAAAGTGTTTTGGATACGAAATGTACTAAAACGCTAAAAAACTGTGTCGAGTTTCAGGACTAAACGAAGCACAGTTCAGAGAAACGAAACACATCAAAGTTAATCGATTTGATATGCGGGTACTCTGCGCCTATTATGCATTTGTGATTCAATCTGTAACTATGCACATACCTGCATTTTTTGGCTCGATTCGACGATTTTGTCCGCCATTGTATACACGTTATGTACTATAGCGGTCACGTGATTCGCCCCTGTGTATTGCCACAAGACAAAGATTTAAATCTTATCATAACCGTACAAGCGAATTTACAATTATATTACACCTCATGCTGTGGCAGTCACAGAGGGGCGCGCCATAAAACGATAAACTAACTAACAGGCTGTGCAATATTACATAATAGCGTGAAATACTGTAAAATTAATATACTGTACCGACATCAAGCTGAAACAACACCATATAGAAACAATATTTAATATACAGATCAATAATCTACATCTTACGTTACAAATTAAAATGTACAAATTAAAACAAAAGCATAATATAACCGATACTTTCTAGTGTTTATATATAAAAATGTAATACAGAAGAACATTATTGGAATTAAGTAGATTACTGATCCCTGACCAGTTGTTGTGTTTTATGACTCTAGATATACAACGATAGTGATCTCTTATCAATTATATTGACCGATGATAGTGACCAGTTTCAGTGTTTTATGGCCTAAGATTAACAATCATATTCACCACCTGTTGACATCAAGCTGTGACGTACATTAAGGGTCTTAAATAAGATCAGGTTAGGGCAGCCCTAACTTCAGCCCTAACTTCAGCCCTAACCTGGTTAGACCTGTCCTAACTTCTGGTCAAACCCGATCAAACTGGTAAAATATGGAAGGAATAATATTAGCATGTATATCATGACTAATTTGTAACGAAGTCGCTGATTGGTCAAATATTCGACAAGCAAAATCCAAAACCTAAGGTTAGACCAGCCCTAACTTCAGCCCTAACCTGGTTAGGGCAGCCCTAACTTCAGCCCTTACTTTTAGTCAAACTTTGTATCTAAGCGTACAAGAGGGTCATAAATAAGTAAGACCTGCCCTAACCTCGAGTTAGGCCTGGTTAGGGCTGCCCTAACCAGGTTAGGGCTGAAGTTAGGGCTGCCCTAACCAGGTTAGGGCTGAAGTTAGGGCTGGTCTAACCAGGTTAGGGCTGCCCTAACCTGGTTAGGGCTGAGGTTAGGGCTGCCCTAACTAGGTTAGGGCTGCCCTAACTTAAATTGACCCTGAATGTACGCCATAGATTTAGAAATTTTCTATGTGTATACCCAATAATACGTACAGAAACAATTAGAATAAACATCAAATGGGTCAGATAAATTTAGACAGACAGCAGCTGATTATAATCACGTTTTCGGCATGTTACAACCCCCCGTGATGTGCATAATGTACCAAGATTAACTGTATGACACTTCGTAGATCGACGCTGTGTATATAAATGTATAACCCCCGTGGAGAATTCTTTCATGATTGTGCTTTATATTTGACCCACTATTACATAATAGCACATGTATTTCATGTAACTTTAATGCATTTAAACCAAACATATTCAATAGAGATCAAGATTTATGCGAATATACACTAAAAGTATATAGCCTCTGTGTTAATCAGATGTTCCAAAAGCACGTCACAAGCTAAGGGAAGTAACTCGGGTTAGTTTATTATCAAAATAAGATAATCGAAATAAGAGATGACGTTTATTGTGTGTTATAATCATATTTGAAGTGTAGAGATTGATGTAATCCTATATTTATACCATAAACTTATTAAAACAGCAAAAAAATAATATTGCGTATATGACCTTTAACATGGTTTAGTCCTATATTACGTGAAAGGTGAAGAAATGATCAATATCGTTCCTTTATTTGTATTTTAAGGATACAACGGTGGGTTTAAGTCTAAATATTTAGGTTAAACATGTCCTTGACCTGTACAACGGTATATTTCATATTATCGAGTTCCTTGTTTTATCTGTTTGGTGCTAAAGTGCATTACATTACTTATATCGGTATACTGCTACATATGCTCGGTATAAACGAAATGTTCAAAGTTAAGGACATATGTGTAGATTCATTACTAGTCAAATGGGAAAAGGATCAGCAAATTAAAACCAGTACATAAAATTGCTGTTCACTCATGGTTTAAATTTGGAAAGTCATCACTAATGTGTCAACATTGCAATAGAAAACTAGTAACAATTCGAAATTTGGTTACTTTATTTTGTATCAACGTTCTTTCTATTGCACTCTAAATGATCAGTCTCTGTCAGTATCCAAATTTCCTTCAGGTTTATGATAATTTGAGTTACTACAGCCAACGATGGTTGGTTCGTTGTATTCAAAATAGCGGTCTGAACAATAACGCATTTGCTTATACCTCAAAACTCCCCAATAAAGTTACTGAATTTCCCGGTTTAAATTACCTTGTCTACTACGAAAATAGAAATAGTTACACCTATAATTACTTATTTTATACTAATGTCACTGTATGTCTTATTACGTTCGGTAATTCAACATGGTTGCTCATTATATATTGTCTCTGAAAGTCACGTAATACTCTTTTTATATTGCCAATAATTATCCAAAACCCTATATTTGCTGGAAACATATAATTATCATAGTAACCGTTAGCTCATAGTACAATTTTGTTCCTATGTTTTATTTTTATTTTTCAGAACTTGAGACTGCTAAACTAGGCATTTCATATTGATATTGAGTTATTAAGCTAGGCCATTCAGCTTTTTGTCGTGAATTGTTGGGTTTGTTACCTAGGTCTTTCCAGGTTAATTGCTTCCATGGCTTGTGCTTAGTCCTTGTCTTTCACATGTGAAAGAATTTTAGATAGCAATTTTGCATAGTTTGATAGTTAACACCAGAGAAACAAATTGTGTCAACCGACCACTGTATGTGACCAAATAATCTTTGAGTTTGACGTCGAAGACACGACGATCGATTTACGACAATCCCCGAAGCAATTTTATGATTAATTCCATTTCAGTACATGCGTGTTAATCTGTTGCCCTCATTTCTACTAAAAGCAATTATTCTATCAGTCACGTTAGCTGCAATTGTAGGTCCAAATTCCCTCTGTCTGAGGAATTGACCAGTCATTACAATGACAATACAATATATAGTCGGTAAAAAAACCTGCAGTTCATAGTAAAGGTCAATATTTACTAACCATGCGCATGTCATTTGGACGTTTCATAAATTACCAAAGATGTATTTAGTGGCACCATACTTTTTACGGCGTGTATGCTATCGGCGAATATATTCCCGAATTTCACTGGTCAACCCAAATGAGGCGAAAGAGGTTCTGTGCTAATAACCTTAACATATTCTGATTTATATTTTGCACTAACGACAACCTTCCGAACTAATTGCATGATTTATTCCAATGAAGTAAATTCGTGTCAATCTTATGCCCACATTTCTACTAAAAGTTATTATTCAATCAGTCACGTATGCTGTAACTGTATGTCAAAATTACATTCGTCTGAGAAATTTACCAGTCATTACTTTGACAATACAATATAAAGTCGGTAAGAATCTACGGTTCACAGTAAAGATCAATGATTACTTTGATTACTAACAAAACGCACACCGCTTGATAAATTACCAAAGACATATTTAGAGGTACCATACTTTTTACGGCGTGTATGATATAGGCGAATATATTCCTGTTATTCACTGGTCATTTAATTGTCTCATGAAGCAGATTGAATGTTCATTCGGCTGTGTAAAATGGACATAAAAGATTTTTGGCCATCTCTGTGTTTAAAGCTTTCGCACAATCGCATTACCAGTATTAGCTGAATTTCGTCTTTAGGATATAGGTAATGGTGTAAATGCTGTTAATCCTGACGCGTACAAATTAGGCAACATTGACATTCATTATACAGTACATTGTGTCCTCACGTTATAACACAGGAGAAATTAACTGCAGCTATAAAAGTTACTTATATGCGATACGTTGATTAGATAGGAATAGGACATAAAAGGTTACAAGATTTCCGACCTAAATAGTATATTCAAATGTCAGAAAATGTAAAGGGTCGAAAATATAATTAAACAGGGTACCTCTGCCTTACTGTAAGAGATATTACCCGCATTTTGTTTAAAATATCAATACGCGAAAAGGTCCGATCAGAGACTATGTAGATAATTATTGTACTATACGAAGTCGAAGTGCAATTTGTAATAGTCAGTCCGTTTCAAGATAAAAACACCCGATATATTTCTTGATATTTGAGTTTTAGTCCATTGGTTTCTTTTACGAA